>VMDR010015231.1:0-22560 GCA_007922815.1 Macrotus californicus | reverse complement strand
TTTTTTCGAATTCTTGTTTCTCCATTGTGTTCTGGTTGAATGTTTCTTTCTTTCTTCTGGTCCACACCATTGATTTGAGTCCCATTTTTCTTCCCATCACTGTTGGTTCCCTGTACATTTTTCTTCATTTCCCTTATTGTATCCTTCATTTGTTCATCTAATTTGTGACCAAATTCAACCAAGTCTGTGAGCATCCTGACTACCAGTGTTTTGAACTGTGCATCTGATAGGTTGGCTATCTCTTCGTCACTTAGTTGTATTTTTTGTGGAGCTTTGATCTGTTCTTTCATTTGGGCCATTTTTGTTGTCTTGGCGCGCCTGTTACATAGTAAGGGGTGGAGCTTTAGGTGTTCAGCAGGGCCGGGCAGCCACTTCGCTGCTTAGTGATGCTGTTTGTGGGGGAGGGGACCGGGAGGGAACAATGGCAGTTGCTCTGCTTTCTGCCGGTTTTCAGTCACTTTCCATGCTACCCACAGTCAAACTGGGCCCTTCTGGTGCTGGTTCTGGTGCTGGTTCCCGGGTGGGAGGGCTTGTGTACACTCTAGGACCCTGCGGGTCTCTCCAACGAGCTCTCTTGTGAGTCCTCTCTTGTGAGTCCGGGAGTTTCTCCCACTGCCGCCGCCTCAACCCCCACAGGAGTTTTCAATCAGAGGCTTCACCTCCCCCGCACTGGAACTCTGGGTTTCGGGGTCTGTCCCGCTCCCCAGTTGTTCCTCCCCATTTATCCTCACGAGGGAGTGGGACGCCCAGTCTGCAGCTGCCACCCCTCCCAGCCAGCCACACCTTTCCCAGATCCGCCAGCCACCGCCCCGCCGTGCGGGTTCTCTCCACCCCTCCTACCGGTCTGGATGTATATTTCTTAATTTCTTGGTTGTTGGACTTCCATACGGTTCAATTTTCTGTCAGTTCTGGTTATTTTTTGTTTTAAAATTTGTGGTTGTCCTTCTTTTGGTTGTGTGAGGAGGCACAGTGTGTCTACCTATGCCTCCATCTTGGCCGGAAGTCCTCCTCTCATTTTTTAATTAATATGTTTGATGTAGTGATGAAACATTTAGATTCTAAAAAGACACACACACACACACACACATGAGGAAGAAGACAATTCTCCCCAAAATTTCAAAGATAATTCTCAATAATTTGTTTAGGAGTAATGCCTATCAACTTTAGTCAAAAATTTAATTTAAAAAAGAGAGGTTGAGAGCACAGACTTTGGAGTTAGAGCAAACTAAGTTGAAATTTCCTCTCTGCTCCTTACCCAGGGCTGGACCTGGGGAACACTGCTCATCTCCCTGGGCCTCCTCTGTGAAATCAGGTCACTAACCATGTCTTAAAGGGTTGTAGTGACCTTTCAGTGAGGGAAACTAAGAAAGGCATTTAGCCTAGTTCATCTTTTCCATGCAATTGCACCTTTTCCAAACACATTTTAACATCAATCCGGGCTAATAAAATAATGCCAGTAAAGGTCCTCAGGAATCCAGCATGTCCTATTGATGTGTATGATATGTTCGTGTTACTTAAAAATATTTGAAAGTGTTTGGTATTCGTAAATAATTGCAATGATTTATCCAGGAGCTCTTTGTCAGGTTTGGGGCTAAGTGATGTGGAGACCATATCCTTGACTCTTTGCAGGAATTACAAAGAAGTTACTTTTGTTCCACTTTATGGATAAGCAAAATGTAGTCCAGTAAGTTTAGTGTTTTCCCCAAGGCCATGGCTAATGAGACATAAACGTGAGCAAGAACCTACATTACTCTAAACACACTTAGTTTCTGAGGGCAAAATCACGAACCCACCTCCACCAGTGGACACAGCAGAATCTGCAGCTGCACAGGGAACTATTTTCTTTAAAAACAAAACCCTGAAAACCTACAGAGCAGCCCCTCCACGTTGACCAGACAAAATGGAAACCACGGAGAAGCAGGTAGGAGAGGCCACTGCAGTGCAGCGCTTCACAATTGGGAGAAAACTCAAAACCCAGAACTTCACCCTGAGGAGCAAAAGGCTCATACCCCACATTGCGCACCTCTACTTTTAAGACCAGTACCAGAAAGACAAACTCCAAAACATCTGGCTTTGAAGACTGACTGGGCTCGCGACCAGAAGACCCACGGGGCTGTGGTGAACTGAGAACAGTTCTTAAAGGGCTTATGCATTACTCACCCGCCTCCTGGCCCAGAACAGAGGCAACCCTGTGAAAAGCACCCAGATTTCAGGTGAAAGAGACTCATGTGCTAATTTTAAAGCATTGGTCTGGGGGCAGTAGCCTGCTGGGATGCTCTCCGGGGATGGAGTGGTTAATATCTCCCAGAGTAACTATTCTTTTTCAGACACTCAGTGGCCTCTGTGTGCCTGTGCCTTGTTTCTGAAGTGCCTTCTCAGTCTTCATAAAGAAGAGTGTTGTAGAGCCTAGACTCAAGTTGCTTGAATTCCCATCTGTGAGGGAGTCGAGGAGAGGGGTGTTTGACAGTCACTGTGGTCATAAATGTTTCTGTGGGTTTCTTTACCTACAGAAAAATCCAGAAGGGCATAAGTCTATGATGCTTAGTAAGTAGCAATAATCAAAGTAAGGAGCTGATGTCAGGAATTACAAACTGCGCAGAAACTGGAGTGGAGGCAGACCAGAGATATGGGAACGGCATGGAAAGCCAGCCGGTGACATGCAGTGGCCCTTCACTGGCCTATGGGCAGCTTGTGTCAGGACACAGGTTTGGGGCAGATGCCAGACAATGAAAACATGACATATCTGTTAGGGTTACTCTTAGTTGCCTGCAGAGGCTTGAACAAATAGGGGTTCTGCTGGTGACAACCATGTCCACCATCTTGCTCTCGGCTCTATTTCTGTCTGGCTGAACTACGAGGAGGGAGCTTGGTGCAGTAGGGAGATGGGGGATCTGGTCCAAGTGTTGGGTCTGTCATTTAGTTCCCATCTTCTTTGAAACTTGGCCAGGACCCTTGGTTGCAAGCAACAGAAACTCAATTCAGACTAATGTGTATAAAAAGATTATATTGGAACATCTAACAGAAACACCCAGGCCCTCATGTGCTTCAAGCAGAGCTAGCCCCAGCAGATCAAACAAGGTGATCAGACTTTTCTGTCTTGCTTCTTCCATAAGCTCTGCTCTTCACACTATTGCTTCATTCTCACAAGGGCTCTCCCAATGCTGCGGTCACGGGCAGTTTCAGGGTTATATCCCACCAGCTGGAAATCTCCAGGTGAAAAGGGGGCTTTTTCCCCAGCAGTCTTGCATCGGCCTGACTTGAGCCATGCCATTGCCTTCTGGGTTGTCAGCACGACACACAGGCTGCTGTCTGCAGTGGAGGGTACGATCTGTTCCACCCAAAGCTCAAGGATTGAGCTTTAGTGTGTCCCCACAGACAACGGGTGCTGGAACAAAAAGAAGGAGAAATTCATGCTGGACAGGCAAAACCTGCCACTGTGCACCTTCACAGCCCCCCCATGGTAAGGGTTGAGTGGGAGAATATGCACAAAAGAGCCACATGTAATTAGCTGTTGGCTCCTGAGACATTGAGACTTGTGAACTTTTTGATAGTGTCCTCTTTTCCCATCCTCAAATTCAGCCCACTTAGGTAATCAACGTATTTTAAAATTTTAAAAATTATTTAGTGACATTTAAGAACTAGTAACTTTGACGTAAGGAGCGAGATTTCTACCTGTTCTTGAAAAGGTGGAAGGTCTGGCAACAATCGACTGTGCTGTCACGGGGTTCTTCCTCACAAGGAGCAGGTACTGCCCAGTGTGCCCTCAGCCTGGCCTCGGGGGACATCTGGGATTCTCTTTCTGTCTTCAATATTGTCACATTCTCTTGTAAATTAAAAAGAAAATATCTGTCCACTTGGAGCAAAGGAATATTGAATTCTTAATCTCTACCTTAAGGAAAACTGACACATCACTTTCCACATTCCAGAGAACTCAGAGGGGGAAAGGGGACGCTAAAGTGCAGATTCCCCTTTGCAGACCTCGGTTTTGACCGGCATTGTTTGGTCCCTCACAGGTGTCACACCGCCCTCTGCTGTTCAACAAGCTAAAATGTCATATCTCAAGTGGATACTTTCTTTTTTCTTTTTTTGTTCAGAGTAATCAAGAAGGAGAGAGGGAGGGAGGGAGGCAGGGCAAGAATGGGGTGGGGGAGAGAGAGATTTCTATTTTTAAAATCACTTTAATCACGGATTCAGAGAACAGACTGACAGCTGTCAGAGGGGAGGGGTTGGGGGCTGAGTGAGGAGGGTGAAGGGATTAAGCAAAATAGGAAAAGAAAGACTCATGGACACAGACAACAGTGTGGTGACTGCCAGAGGGAAGGGGGGTAGAGAGAGGTAGAAGGAGGAAAAGGGGATGTAAATAGTGATGGACGGAGACCTGACTCGGGGTGGTGAACACAATATAAATATAGAGGTAGAATTGTGTACTTGGAACCTATGTAATTTTATTAACCAATGTCATCCCAATAAATTCAACAAAAAAAGGAAAAATGATACGAAAAATAAAAATCGCTTAACAAATGTCACAGAGTTTTAAGCCCTCGATGGGCAGTTTTACAGACTTTAGGTGCCCTCAGGTGGCAGAACTTGTTAGCAGGGCCCTGGGCGACACTCAGCGCTTCCAGGCCTTCAGAGAATGTGAAAATCACTAACACTTCCAAAATTTCAACACTCCTTAATAAAATGGGTCCCAGAAGAAGCAATAAGAGACAGGTAGGTAATCTTATGGGATCTTCTTAGATCTTGTGTTTAAAATCTTTAAACCAAAGAAAAATAAATAAGGGTGCATTTAAAGCAAGCATTGCATAATAAAACAGTGGCTGCTTATAACGCAAGGGAGGGTCAGATCCTGCTTTAATAGAGCCTGACGTGTGTATATATATATATATATATATATAATGTGGAGGGCCCTTAAAAAAGTTCCAAAATATATCTACTTTTGCAGTTTTATACAAACCATGAAGAACCCCTTGTAGAGTCTGGCAGAAGCTTCTGGCCTCTGAGTAAGGGCCACTGAAGCTTAAGTTTCTTAGTTTCAGAGAAATTGGCCTCTGATCCCAAGGTATAGTTTCACTGCAGCTTCCAGACTTTTCCTTGAGCATTGTAATTCACAGAGCCTTAATAAATTGGGAAACACGAACAAACTCAATAATGTGGTAGCATTTTCTATGTTCTTTGTATCCTCTGTTGAAAATTGATGGTCCTTGAACCATTCTAGCCAATGAAAATCAATCAGTTTGTTTATACAAAAACAACTTTAATGACTTTAGTTGTATGCAGAAGAATTATAGAGGATCAGATGCTTTCGGGAATCTAGAGGAGATAGTGGAAGAATTAGTGCAACTGTTTTAAAAGGCTGAACCCTAACAATTGCTCTTCATGTTCGGCTAGCTCCCGGGGGGGGGGTAGATAGTGTTCACTGATCTCCTGTGGAAACCTAGATGTTAATCTCAAAGATTAGAAGCCAGTCCAAGTGGAGAAAAATCGCTCAGCGTTCACAAAGAAGAGGTTTCTATTCTCCAAAGCAGCAGATGACGGCTTTTTCAGATACTAATCGTAACAAATAAAAAGCTTCCTTAGTGAGATCCCAAGCAGCCACCTAATCACATGTTACTTTAATTTTCTAAATAGTGTATAACACTCTCAGATATTGCTTCTCCACCATTCCTTTACCGAACATTACCTGTTTCCTTTCCCAGCATGTAAAATCCATGACCACACGGCTCTTGCCTATATTGTCCCAGAGCAGGGCCGCTGCGTTCGACCATGCAGACCACACCGTATAACATCACAGGATGCCCTTCACCTTAAGTCTGTGCGAAGGTCACCGCTAGCACTTCATTGCAGTCTGCCCAGAACCTAGGGCTGACCCTGACACACAGCCTTCAGCAATGTTGTATTGAGTGAATGAGTAAGTGATATGTCAGCCTATTTATTATTCTCATTTGAAATAGAGGATGAGAAATTGAAAGATTTTGTGTTCCATAAATCAAAGCACATTTACATGTGCAAAGTAGTTCCCCTTTGACTGATGACTTTTCTGACTAAGTTGATGCTTGTAGACTGATTTAGCGTAGTCGAGTCTGTGAAAGTCAGAGCCGTAGAGCACGGACAGTCCAGGGCTTCCGATTTCCCGTGTCATGTTCTACATGTTACGGTTTCCCTGTCTCCAAAGCCAATTCCTTCAGGCGCCTTGTGCTTTTCTGAGTCTGTGGGCTGTGACAGGGGAGTGACTGTGCATGTGCTGGGGTTTTTTTTTAGCATTCAGCGAGCCTGGCGTGAGTACCTCCAGCGGCAGGACCCCCTGGAGAAGAGGTGCCCATCCCCGCCCTCCGTGTCCTCAGACAAGCTGAGCAGCTCTGTCAGCATGAATACCTTCTCAGACAGCAGCACCCCGGTGAGTGCCATTGTCTTTCTCCTGGTCTGACCGGCCAAGTACCTGATCACGAGGGCTTTGGCTCCATGAGAGCAGTCTGGGGAGGTGGCAGGTGGTTTGTGGTCGCAGGATCTATATGGTCTGTTTGCTGCATGTGAACCCATGATGATGGTTTGTTATCTCCAAGCAAGGATATGATTTGTAAACATGAAGTGAACTTTATCAAGTCCGAGGGAACTGATGTGTGTGACGTCAACCTACACTACTCATTTGTGTGTTTGTATTCCTCTATTACTGAGTATATCTTCTTCCTTTTCTTTATAACAGTTCCTTTTAGTCTCTGGCTCTGGGAGCATTTTGTGGTGCTAATGTAATAGAAGATTCGCTTGGTTATAAAGATTATAAAGGGAACTTTTGCAGGAAGTACTGAAAAGGATTACAAACTCAGGGGTTGCAACTTGAATGCCTACAGAGGTAGGTCATCCACATGACTGATGTGGGCCGAGTTGTGACCGGCTAACTGAGGACCTAAAACAAAGGTCCCACAGAGCTCCTGGACATGTGTCACTATGTGGGGATGCAGGACAGATGCTGCCAGAGGTCATTTTCTTTCTGCAGGAGGTATCAGAAATCTAGGTTTTTAAATGGTAGCAACCAGCAAGATTATTTGAAACAACTAGACCATGTCTGCAGACTACACTTGCTCCAGTGGCCACCAGTTTAAAAACCCTGCGTACGGAGTTAAGGGGTAAAAGAACCTCCTGAAAGTCTTTATTTAAAAAAATATGGTAGGAAATCAACGGTCAGGCGATGGTAAGGCAGAGTTCTGTGGATGTAGCCATTGCAACCCTTTACGATGGTCACTGGAGCACTGCTGGAAGCATCTAGGAAGTGACGCGACTGTGCAAGGAAACTTTTTTTAAAAACTCCTTCCTTGACTACTTTGTAATCCTGTTTATTCACTCATAAAAAGCCTTCCAACAGCCAAAGTAATATATTCACATTAGGAGCAAGCAAAGGTTACTTTGAAATGTTTTTAGATGATTGCATTTTATACTCTTTAATAAACAGTTGTATCTAGTTGTGGATTCTAGAGAGAAAGCCGTAAGTTGAGTTTATGGCTGTGCAAATAACAGTGGCAGAAGATCCATTTTTAGCTGGCCGCAGAAATTGAATACCTAGTGCATCAGCACCTTTAAGACAATTTTCAGGGGAAATGGCCTTAGCTGGCCTTGCTATATCACCAGAGGGCGCCCGTGAACCACACTGGAAAATGGTTGAGTTTAGTCAAGTTTGTATTTAACTCATGATTTGTGAGTGAAAAATAATGTGAAAATTAAGTGTTTTGGATAGCTTCCCTGTGAATGTCAATATAAAGCGAAAGTTAAGAGACTTTGAAGACGCCATTTGAATGAAGAAAACAATGTCAGAAATCACTGTGCCTGTGAGTTGAAGTTTGGATTTATTTTCTTGGTACTCCCACCTTAGCGAAGCCTGTCATAACGAGATGTGCTTCTTCTGGTAAACGGTGATTCCTTTTGGAACTTCAGGGTTAAAAGCCTTCGGTCCCAGTCAAATGCTCGCAGTGAGGTATCTCCCTGGGGGGTTCTCTGGGCCCCCAACTCTCACTAGATCCTCTGCAGCTTACTGAATCTCAGCCCTCTTTCTCTGGGCTTGGTCTTTGTTGGTGGTACCTAGGTCATTGTTTGCCTCCTCGGACAGATCAGGTGTACTTCTTGTCTCAGGTGCCTGCCTTTCCTCTATAACAGAGCCTCAACTGGAGGCCAGTCTGCCCTTGCTTAACCCTGGGGCCTGGCCAGCTGCTCCTCCCACCCATGCACCTGTAGTAACTGCAATGACTGCCCAGCCTATCGTCTGCCCCAAGCACGTGCCACATAGGAAGCCAGCACCCTGGTCAGGGTGACTCCCTGAGCCGTGCAGAGAACAATGCTTTTGCATGCTTCTGCTCAGATTGTTTGGGCTATGCATAATGGTTAATGTAGTTTTTAGAATATTGCTGCTTTACAATATATATCAACAGTAATGTTTCAGTATGAGCTCTCAAATTCATCATCTTGATAAGAGCTGCCAGGTACTTTGCTAATAATGCTTGGTGTGGATGACTTCATTTAATCCTCTGAATGACCCTGTGAAGGAGGTACCATGATTATCTCCATTTATGAAAATGAGACTTACAGATAACTGACTTGCTTTGGGCTACACATTTGCCCATGGCCTGCACGCTGCCCTTTTCCACCATACTGTGCCACTTGGTCAGGCAGTGGGAGCGACAATCAGTTAATGCATTTCCAAGATTATTTTACAACTTAAGAAGTATAAACAGTGAATTAAATAATTTTAAAAAGAATCCTCACTTGATTTTATAAATTGCCTAATTCAATGCTCTTTGATTAAAACCTCAAACCTCAGCTGCTCAATGCCAAATTAAAGAGCGACAGGAGGGAAGATAATATTAAGTTATGTTAGCAATTTGCGTATTAAATACCCTTATACCATAATGTATCATGTGGTAACAGAAAAATTTGCTTCAGAAATAGCAATTGTGAATAGCCACTGTTACTGGGAAATGTAGCTTGTGAGTATTAAAGCGAGGAAAAAAGAATAACTTTTTATTAACCATAAAAACATCAGTTTTACATGGAGGACAAGTGGAAGGTGTTTGGTGTACTTTCAATTAATCAGTTTCATCTGACCTTTTACTTTATACTTACTCTTTTAGTTTCCAGCTCTGAGAAATCTGTGATTTGTCTCATAGGATATCATAGAAAGAAATTATAAAGTGGCATATTCTTGTTTGGATTGGTAACCTTGTCCCAGATCATTAGCCTACTCCTGCAGATAAATCCTGAGAAATTTTTGAATGGTTTGGAGATATTCTCAGTCCCATTCGGCTTGGATTAGTTCTGCCTACCAGGCCTGTCTTCCTGGCCATTCCCACTCTCTCCCGTTGGTGCCTCTCTCTTGTGGGCTGGCCTGCAGAGAGCAGTGTGGCTCCTAGAATAAGGCCCTCAGCATCCTGCCTTAAAGTAGCAGCTCAGCCACTACTTTTGTGAGTCTAAGTCATAATAACACCTGGGAGGTCACTCTTCGTCTGCAGACTGGAAATAACACCCACCCCAGAGGGGGACTAGTGTCACTGTGAAGATTAAATGGAACTACACATGTGAAACACGGCACAGAGCCTGTGATCCTGAAGTCTCTCCATAAATGTTAGACCATCTGAACCTGCTCTTGAAAACACTCCATGTGTTCAGAATGCTGAGGAAAAGCTGTGAAGAACAGAGGTGGAATTTCTAACTTGATTCCCACTGGGGGGCATGACCAATTTTCAATATCCAAAGGTAAAACCAGGTACAAGTCATTTTGCTTTAAATGAATGGGTCTCTTCTGAGAGGCTACACCCACATGCATAGTAAAGCAAGCCTGGACCATGCTCCTCCCATCAGACCTGAGGAAAAGAAAGGGAGACTCTTCAGCATGTTGGGGAAAAGAGGGTTGCTTGGCCTCCCCTCTCAGGCAAGTCAGTGTGGAAAGTACCATTCCAGTAGCTGCACAACCCCAGCCTCTAGGCCTTGCTGTACTCTTGGTCAAGAAGAATCACAGTCCTGAGCAGATTCAAGGGCAGTAGCTTGACCAGCTGAAGACCCCATTACCTTGGTTGTCCTGGAGAGAAGGCCCTAGAGCCCTCCTGCCTATGGTGCTGCTTGAGTGGTCCTGGCTTTTAGCAAAAGTAGAAGGATAGTTAGAAGGGGCATCTGGGCAACCCACCAAACCTTCCCAAGTATACGGGTACGGCCAGAACCCCGCACTGCCCCTGTGCGCCCAACTTGGCTTGTGTGCCTACATTCAGACTGCTTCTTTACTTCTCGGTTTTATTTCCTTTTTTGAGATTTACAACCTCCAGGCTTTAAACACATTGGGAAAAATCTAGTGACTACAGGGAGAAGGTATTACAAAGCTGCACGTGTTTTTTGGTGGCAACTCAGGCCCTATAAGAAATTCCTGGGACCTTTTTCAATACAATCTTGAGAGTATAAAATTACAAAGAATGTAAGCCTTGTGCTACTTAATAATTTAATAACCCAAATTTTCCAGGTCAGAGACAAGTTATAGTATTATGCCCAGCTGTTGTCATAAATTTAGGTCCCATGAGTTCTAATGTTTTAGCACCCAATGCTCAGACACCCAAATAGCACAAATTCCTTGTTAGTCTGTTTGTCTTAAATTTTGGTTCAGAGAATATAATATGGAATCACATGTAAAAAGAGAAGACGTCTTGGTATTTACACAGCAGTATATACATTTCTCTTTTCTTCAAACACGGGTCTTATAAAACAAATGTTTTCTGTTCAAAAGTTTCAGAAGTAATGTTACATAACACATAATCATATATGACAGTTTGAATGAATATGTGTTTGTATAAAAATACTATCTTTATACTACAAACACCCTTCTTTTTATGTCTTTGAATATGGTTGATAGTGTACATTCCTTTTTCTAAATCATCCTTTTAACTTAATGATTGGAGGACATTTTTCTTGATGGGTTTAAATGAGCATGTTCTTTCGGTTAGGGACTGCTAATATTGAAGATTTCCTGGGTTCAGAATGATATACAAAACTGACAATTTGCTGTTAGATAATTGACTTATTCATCTATAGTAATATAATAAATTCTCCTTAGCAGTCTCAAATGTATTGACCTGTGAGTACAGATGCAAAAACCTGAGCATTAAGTGCCTCGTTGTGTTCCAGAGAGTTGAGAAAGAACTTGTTCTCTTTGCAGTTTCCCTCAAGTCTAGTCTCAGCATTTGTGCTCACAGGAGTCCTGTCTTCATTCTGCAGCTTAGGTGAGCCCATAGTTCAGACCCAGAGTGCACCCTCTGCTACAGATCCCACCTTCATTATTACAAATCAACCTTACACTCATTAGTTGAGTATGAAAGATGCTTTGGTATCCAAGGAGAAACTGCATATGGTGGAACTGGAAAGCTCATTGGCCTAAGGATCTTTTGGATTTTCTTTTAAAAAAACAAGACATATTTGGATATCTGGGGGTGGGTAGTTATTCATATCCCTGAATTGGGTCTTTATCATTTGTTCATTCATTCAACAAGTATCTGAGTACCTACTGTTTGCCGGGCAGTTGCTAAGCATTAGAGATGCAGTGAGCATCCAAATACACACAACCTCGACTCTTGCAGAATTTACATAATTCCCCAGTCATGGTTGGAAATTCTCATAACAAATGCACTCATGACTTACAGGAGATACTCAATAACATTTCACTGATTAATTGTATAGTAGGTTTAGGTATTAAGAAAAATTTGACTGCTGAAACATCTTCTAGAATAGAATTTCCTAGAGAGTGGTAGCTGGAATAGTAGTCTCACAGGATATTGATAGATGGTAATTGGGGAAAGGGTGAAATGAACCAATTGATTTACTTCAGGAATTCTTACAGCCTTCTAGGCTAATATACATTTTCAGTCTGCAGGAATGGTATTACTGTTTTGTGTTTTCCAAACTTCTTTGACCATGAAACCCAGGAAGAGGCACATCGGACCAAACTGTTAATCCATGGAACGCTTTGGGGAACACTGTTCTAGGGTTAGGAGTTGCTGAAGAAAGGTCCAAAAGTTAGAGTTTATTTCTAAGTGATTCAATAATAAATATGAGTTGAACAATGCATTTAGAAAACTTTCAACGAAATTTTTACATATGACATCTCTTTTTAATAGGCCTGTATCATAGAGCTGTATTATACAAATGCTAATTTTATTAAATTCTATCACATATAAAACTTGTTACATTAACTGGCTAATAGGTAAACAAAGACCAAGTGTAGTCAACAGTATAACAGTATTAGAAGATGAGGTTTTAGTGAACAATAAATAATCCCTTTTAGCTTCTTGATTTCAGAACTTATTTTGAAAGGCAAGAGATTTAAGCAATGGGATATGAAAATCTCAGCTTTGTTTTTTGTCAAAGCTGGATTTCAGATAGTAACTCTGATTTGTGGAACCACTGGGCTTCCTGCTACTGAATTTTGGATTTAGGGAAACCTAGCAATCACAGGACACACTTGAAAACTGCTGGCCTCCCCCACAGATCTAGTGCGGGGAGGTGGCCTCCATAGAAAAATGGAGGGCCAACAATTGAGTTCCTTTGCTTAGCTAACCCTCCAATCAGTTACCTCCTTCCACCATTATGGGGAGGATTAAAGGATGGAAATCAGAGACAGGCAGTGTTTCGGACAGGGCTTCCTCAGAGAAGCCTGATGAGATGGGAAGACAGGAGACCCCACCACTGGCTGCTTCACTAGCAACAATTGGCCTATTGTCGTGACAAACACCAGAAATATTTTTTACTTATTTTTATTTTCATATGTTTGTATACATTGTGATATATTAACTATTACAGTGTTTTTCCAAACAAGAATTACTTTTGGAACTTAAAAAAAAATGCTGATTCCAAAACCACAGCAGATTTATTGTATCAGAATTATTTGGGAAGAAGCCTTGGGTTCCATATTTTTAAAAATATGCCAGATAACCTTATTGTTAAAGTATAGAGAACATTGAGTTATAGAAGTTGCAAAAAGTCCGTTTTATTTAGGAAACCTACATGACCAGAACATCCAGGGAGTCAATATTTTTTCTAGTTTTCATTTTGATAATTTAACATTACATACGTATACCTTTAGGAGGTGCTGAAGCAAAGTTTTCTTGACCTAATATAAAAACAATCATTATTGTAATAATAGAATTTGCCCAGTGGCACTGTTCATGTAGAAATTCTGTTTTCTCTTCCTCAGATTTATGATTCTTTATCAAAAACATGACAGAATGCTATGCTTTTCAGGGAAGGTTTCTGTTGTTTGATCTATTCCAGTTTTTATTAAAAGGGGATGCATGCAATAAACACTGATTAGATTAAAGTTATTCTTCACTTTGACTATCAGGATTATTAAATTGACATGAAAGGGGAATCAGATGATTTAACTATTAGCTGACAAGAATGTCAGCTATGACTGAAAGTCCTAAGTTATAATGTGCGATACATAGTTGAGAAAGATAAAAGAAATACATTACACAGAATGGAAATGTGCATTTCCCATTATTACACATCCTTTGAAATAATATCTATGTATGTATGTTGTTACCTTACATGTGCAGATCGGTTATAGTACAGTTAGAATTTTCATTGTTACTTTATTCAGATCTAGAAAACACCTAAAAGTGATGAGTTAAAGAAAAGTGTCCTACCTACATTTGAAGATAGTCAAATTTTTTGAGATAGTAAGATTCTTTTGTCTATAAAACATTTTTAAATTTCATTAAATGATATGTTACAAGATTTTTTGTGTATAAAATATTTTTAAAATTTCATTAAATGAAATGTCGTTAGGAGTTGAAGACAGTTGCCTTCCTTTCTATTTTGCAATCTCTACGGATTGATGTTTTTAAAGGGTAAGTTTTTTTAGCTTGCTAAAAATCTTGACAGATGTTTCAGAAGCAGATTCTGGGTCTCCACAGTTCTTCCAGCTCCCATCTCAGCTCCGGGAGGGAAAACCACTTCTTCACTGTATTCACCAGGAGTTAATCACAGTTCTTCATTTCCTAAAGCAGCACCAGAAGCTGATCTTAAGTTAAGCAGAGACTCTGCTTCATATGTGAGCAATAAATTGATTTTCTCTTCATGGCACTGTATTGATAGGGTTAAGTATATTGATAGAAGACCATGCTATTTAATACAAGTGGATTTTCAAGAAAATCATTATGCCAAACACTCACTAGAAGGACTTCATCTACATACAGGAGCAACTGTGACCTGCTTTAGAGATGACATCACTGGGTGTCATGTGGCTCTTTATATGTTTCAGCCTCAGAGAGAGATAATCGGTAGAAGCCACAAGAGCCTGATTTCTGCTGTGATGGTCTTCAGCAGACAGAAGCTGGGCTAGAGCGAGGCATATTTGTTTACATAGTGTGTGCAGTGGCTTGTGGAATTCCGAGCCTTATTTTATTATGTTTTTACCAAAAAGTGGATGTAATGATAGGATGAAGTGAATTGACTGTTTTGTCCTAATAGGAGCTTGTTTTCTGCATTAAGATCAAGAACTTTTCTGGAATCCTCTCTTCTCTGACTAGCCTTGTATTCTGTGTGTGTGTTTTCAATTTGAAGAACACTGACAAAAATCAGCAAACTTCAACTCTCAAAGAGCTCGCTCTCTCTTTTGTCAATATTTGAAGATTTCTGCTCCTAAATCTTTTTTGAGCTGCCTGAGCATCGTGGTTGATAACTGAAGGTCAAAGCATCTTGTCTGTAGTATGTGTTACTGAAATTCTTCAGATAACTTTACTGGCTAACACAGGCAGCCCTTTATGGATTTCTTTCAAAGCTGGTTCGAATAAACGCCTCTTTCCTCTCAAATGGGCCAGAGTAACTCTTCAGCACCATGGAGAGGTCTGGACAGTGTGTGAAGACGTGGGACTGTGACCATGGCAAGCAGTCTGACAGTGTAAGTTTTACGAACACCTGTCATCTACTTTAGGTATATCATATTTTTACACATGGAGTGAGGAAAATACACAGTCTAACAAGCCAGGCTAAATTTAAGCCATATACAGTGATGGCTTTTGTTACATTTTTAATTCAGGGTTAACCATTTAAAATATAATATTAGAAAGCGTTAATATATTAACTTGAAAATTACTTTCTCATTGCATATGTTGGCATGTGAATGTTTGGTGCTTTGAATTTTGAGAATCTGTTTTTGTTTTTAATTCACCATGAAGTAATTGCCTTGTAGTTAGACAAAACAATTGCTTTGGAAACAGCATTTTTATATACACATTAAATAGTTTGAAATATAGAGCTTGTTGCCCTTTGTAAACCAAGACTCTCTTTTTGAAAGTAGTTTCTGATCTGTGCTCATTTGGAAGGACAGGTTTAGACTTTTTAATTGCTCATCAGACTTTCCATTACCAAAGAAGCAAGTACCTAGGTATTCTAATGCCAGGACACACAGGGGCTATTTGATGGCTTATGAAATTTTACATTTTCTGATATACAGTGTGTGAACTAGAGCATGTAATAAGAGGAAAGGATAGATCCTTTTATAAAATGATTAGATACAGGCCACTGCAGAGGTACTTTTAGGCATCATTGGAAATACTTAATTAGTTTCAAAATAGTCCATTTTAATTGTTCAAGCCAGAGATTTAAAAAATGGTTTGTTTAAAAACCTTGTAACACGCTCTTTAAAGCTGTCAAAAGTGTAACACTGATTATCACAGACAATGAGGAAAGATACTCTGAATTGCTATCAAGATACCCCAGTAGCTATTTCGATTAATTATTCAAATTTGTCCAATAGTATATAATGTTATAAAAAGTAATTTAAAAAAATATTTTTCTCAGGTCAGTTGTGAGGTTTGGAACACTTATTTATGCTGAACCATTTATTTTAAAGTCTAATAAAGTTATCTTTTAATATTATTTTGCTATGGAATTTGTTTCCCTCAATAGTTCTCCTAGTATGTAAAAACCAGTAGTAAAATGCCGTTTACTTAGCTAAGCCCCTAACCCTTTATATAAAGAATTATAACTATTTCTGTTATACATGATTTCCAAGTGAATTTGCTGTTTTGCTTCTTTTCTTTTTAGTAATTTGGCATTTGATTTTGGGGTAAATTCTGATAGTGTCTGGAGTGTAAAATTTTAGAGGAAGTCACTTAACTTTCTATTGAGTTCTTATTATACATTTTTGTCAGCTTTGCTTAATCCAATGCTGATTTCTTTAATTGATGTTAATATTTAAAATAACTCAGTTCTTTGGTAAGAGTGAAATGTAGATTTATGATTCCAATTCTTTTAGTTTAATTCCCCAAATGTTATAATTATGCTTTGATTTTTACATATGAATAAGTAGTGCCTTTCACACGTTGTTGAGTGCACTTCTGTGATTTTAAAATTTTGAGTGTTCTTATAAGATAAACTGTATCCATTCCCTGCTGGTAGTGGACTTTGGCCAAATCATTATGGTTGATTAGTCTGTAACATCCTCATTTAGAAGATTTGAAGCTTCTATCATAATATGCATCTGCTTTATGTTCCGAAATGGGGGCAAATGCGCCCTATTCAGAAATTTATTCTCTAGCAATTTTTGTCTCTGTCACCGTCTCTCAAAGATGTGATTCACTTATGATATTGTCAGAAGTGTAACATTTTATATTTCTTGCTTTTCCTGTACACATTTTAGTGATGTATTTATAACAATAGCGATGTAACATAACACTTTGTAGTGAGATATGGTTGTCTATGTGTTTATTTAACCAAAAATGGTTGCTAGATGACAGACCACAAACATGTTTTGGCTTCTGCTTTGATAGCATTTTAACCATCGTTGAAATAGCATAAGTCATCTGAACAATAGAAAAATGTCCAGAGCTATTTAGACTGTGAGCTATTCACATTTCTTTTTCTTTCTTTCTTTATTCTATAACATTCTGGTGGTAGCAGATGTGTGTGAACAATCTTAAATTTAGTTGAGTGACATTTTACTTTTTTTGCCAATGTGAAAATATGCTCATGGATCTCTTCCTTTTGTGGTCCACACACTCTTGAAAAGGTTGTATAACCTTTGGCTACAAAGGATTTAAGGGCATATTTAGTTAATGAAAACCACCCTATTTAGGATGCTTTTCAGGGTGGCTGAACATGGAGGTAGCTAATTGACAAGTGTGATTTTCTCACTGCTGACCTCAGCCTTTCTTGGCACTAGGAGATATATTTGTTTGAGAGAGAGATTTTACCTCTAAGGTGCTCGCAGACTTACTTCTGTTGTGTTGGCCCCATTTCAGCTTCCTACCAGAAGCAGCTCTTCCAGCTGCAGTTCCAACAGGACCCGTGTCAGCTGGGGAGAGCCTGAAAGCGGAGTGTGTGGCAGGAAGGTCCCAAAGGATGGCTTTTTCAAGGGAAATGGGGATTCTTGGGATTATTTCAGTGAAACAGGACCCCGATTGGTTCCATATGGATTCTAGGCTTGTGTAGGTGTGTTTCTAGCATATGGGTAGGGCTCAGGTGACATCTGGCACCCAAGGGCAATTCTCCAGCTCCTTAAGAATCATTCTGGGTTGGTGCTTCTGCACAGAGATTTCCATTAAGTGACTTTTGTCCTCTGTTATCATATTTTGTTGTTAGTTTCCTCTCCCCATTGTCCTCACAAGGGACATTCCTACTTTATAGTACATGTTGGTCCTAAGTGAATACAGCCCTTGATTCCAGACTTGTGTTAAATATTACTAGAAACTGTGGAGTGATCTGAGCTGTTTGAGAGGACTGAAAAGAGCTTAGAGACTTTCCGGGGAAGATCTCCAGATAGTTGAAAGACCAGAAATATCTTCCAGAGAGAAATGTCTGGATATAATGCTTTCCTCAATTTAACTAGCCTTTCAAATGCCAGCTCCTCTAAATGAATCCCTCCACTAAGTAAACTCAAGCTGGAGCATGTGAAATACAAGCACACACCCAGGCAGTGCTCAGGAAGAATTCAGACCTTTTCCATTTTGCCTAATTTATCCTGTGCTCCTGATTCTCACTTACTTGGACCCTTGACACCATCTCATCCACACAGCTGTACTCAACACACCATATTGCACAGCCTGACTCCATTAATAAGACCCACCTTGATGGAAAACCCACTTTGAATTTAACGTTATGTAGTGATCACAGTCACGTGATTCTCCAGCATGCTGTTTTGTTGCTTGATCTCTAACCCCTGTGCACCACTGTTGTAGGAGGACACATCTCTCCACCAGGGGTTTCATTTTTGATGCATTGGAACTGATGGCCAGATCTGTACTGGGCAGATTATAGTGTCGGCATAGATAGATAGCATGTCCTTTGACTATCCATGATTTAGTAAGTGTCTTCATATTTTACAAAGTGGTCAAAGATAACCTTAGTGTAATGAATTCAGGGTAGTTAGAAAAGAATATCAAGCTTTAATGCCTTAAAGCAACTCATACAAATTTATCTAACTTTTGATGGGATTACTAGGAATATAAATACAGCATTGGATATGGACTTCATGACTCTGACGCTTATATGTATATGTATAGATCTGAAGAAGAGAAAGAACTATGGATAGAAAAATAATAATACATTATATATTTTTGGCTAGTTAAGTAGCCTTAACAAAATTGTGTTAACTAATGAATCAGAGCTAGCCTGGAGGTGAATCTCCAGTGGTGTGTAATAGGTTTCTATTATAAGCATTAGTTTTATCAATGATCTTAAATATAACCTTTTCCCATCTCTCATTTAGTAGTTGAGAAAGTTTCATTCAGGAGGGTAGAAACTATTTGTCTAAGGTTAACTAGTTGGACAGCTGCAAAGATAAATCTAAAAATCAATTTTTTCGGATTCCTGGGCAAGGGAATTTCTACTGGGATATGGGATCACCAAGGAACTCCAGTGCTGAGCAATCAGTGGAAGTTTTCTGGAGAAATCTACTTAATTAAAACAAGAACAAGTCCTTAAACTTTGGAGCCGTCATTCAATGGTATAGGCTTTCCTATAAAGCAGTGAACCTCTCATTACCAGAAATATGCATGCACAGGCTGGATGGGTCATGTCAGAGATACTGTGGAAGGGGATTCTATGTCATAGAAGGGTGTGTGTATGTGTGTCTGTGTGAGCTGGTTGGAATAGATGACCTCTAAAATCTCTTTCAACTTGAACATAGGAGATATTGGTGCAATGTTGTTTCATTAAAAGGAGAAAACAAGAATAAATTCTATATTCAGCAAACATTTATTAGGTACATACTTAAGCCATTGTGTAATTCTAATAATGGGTGTGATTACCGAAGTCTGACTAAGCCCTCTGAGAAACCACCTGTTTGAGGAGTAAGAAAGGGGGAGACTTGGGTAGGGGCGGGAAACCAGGAGGGAGAGTAAGATGCATCACTTGGATCTATCTGAGAAGGGAAAAACAAATTCAAGAGGAGGAAGGCAGAGTCAAAGTTATAATTTATTTCTTCATTTTTTCTAGCATGGAGACACTTCAGTGTATAAAACAGAAACAAAAAAATAGAATGTATTAATATCTAATAAATTCTACAATTCTACTTAGTGTCTTCAAATCTCTAATGAGCCTTTTTGCCTGCATCCTTTTCACCTGTGTAGCTGTAGCTGTATGATCTACCCTAAAGATTCCATCCCAAGCCCTGGCTGGTTCAGCTTAGTGGATTGAGCACAGGCCTGTGAACCAAAGGGTTGCTGGTTCAATTCCCAATCAGGGTGCATGCCTGGGTTTCAGGCAGGTCCCCAGTAGGGGACAGTAAGAGGCAATCACACATTGATGTTTCTCTCCCTCTCTTTTCTCCTTCCCTTCCCCTCTCTCTAAAAATAAATAAATAAAATCTTTAAAAAAAAGAAGAAAACGATTCCATCCCAACTTTCATCTGTTCTTTTCCTAATCAGGACAAATTCTGAAGCTGGAGACCATCAGTTCAAGGGCCCATCATCAAGTCAACACTGCTTCTGGCCTTGCTCTGAATTTGAATCTTTCCTTGATGAACTAAGTTTTTACTATACATGGTATATGTAGGCTATCTTGTAACAAACAGATTCCCAAAAAGTAGAATAGCTCACACAACAGGAGTTTATTTCTTGCTTAGGTATCAATACTGGACCAGTGAGCAGGTCAGTGGGGTAACCTTCCTTCATGCAGTCATTCAGAGAACCCAGGATGATGTGAGCTGTGCCATCTTCAACATGTGGCTTCCAAAGCCACCCTAGAGTCAAAACGTAAAGCAAACCAGAAAGAGAAAAAGAAATGGAGCAGCACACATGGAAGGGGAAGGTTTTAATGGGCCAGGTCTGAAAGAGAGCCTTCACTCAACTCACATTCTTTTTCATGAACTCAGTCACATGCACACCTAACTGCAAGGGCAACTGGGAAATATAGTCCTACAGGATACATAAAAGTAAGACAAACCATGGATTTTAGATCACTTAGTACTTTCTGCCATATCTGGACTTCTGTCCTGCCTGGGCAGAGCTCTTCCTCTACACCTACAGTTCCTGCTGCTGCAAAGTGGACATGTGCTGCTAGGTCTGCTCAGTGCTAACTTCTCTATGGCCATTGCCTCTTTCAGTCTTCCAGGTTGCAAACTACAAAAGCTGAACCTAGTTAATTCCAGCTAAAAAAAAGTTATTAAAAAGATACCAGCCAGCTAATTGAATTCACAGGAAGGCTGGAGCATCAGGCTCAGAAAACAAGGAGGCACTAAAGGAAATTGGTGGGCTGGAACCCCAGGCAAAGGCATACCTAAGGGACAGTATTGTTGGAGTGCTGCTGACCTTATGAGACATTGGGTGTACTTGTCATAATGAGCTCTAAAATGTGCCTTGCTGCTCTAAGACACTACCTTTCAGATTCAGAGCACTGAATCAGAGCTATCCCATTGACTGGTTTAGATCATGTGCTCAAAGCCAGATTGCTAGGGTGCAGGGAAAGGACGTTACTTCTGTAGTTGAGTCCTGTGCCTTGTACTAACTCCCATAACAGTGGAATCTGTAATTATGGGACAGGGACTCACATGTACTTTAAAAAGAAGAGAAGAGAAAGAACAGATCCACTGTGCCTGCTGTTGTAAGATGGCCCTTATTCCACGTTAGCTCTACCAATGGCCCATGCCAACATGCCAATTCTCAATGATTCCAATTGGCAAGACTCCTAGACTGTGCTTTTACTGCTATGCCTAGACTGTGCCTTCTTGTCCCTCCTGGGGTGTGTTTTGATCACTTTCACTAGTTTATTATCTCACCCTCACCCCCACCCCAGCATCCTGTGTGATACTTGCTCTGGCCCTTTCTAATGCTAGCTGTGCTTTTCAGGTCCCTTTCTACAACACCTGGCATAGATTTTAGAACCAAATTCCGACCTGGGACCTTATCACATAAGCCAATGGTTTTATGGCCATTGCCTAGGCATTTGACCCGTTTTGGTGAGGTTATCTCTTCTGTAAATGCATAAGCCAGCTCAATTCTCATTAGTCCCAAAGGGACACCGAGAGGCTTAACAAGATGGTGCTTCGAGATATTTGGAACACAGGGTGGCATTATCACATTATTGTTTTAACAACTGTTGACCTGAAGGGAGAAAAATAAAGAGTGGAAATTTAATGCCAGAAAGGTTTTTGGCACTGTGTCAATTCAACATTAGCTTTGAAGGCTTTTGGAAATCTGCCTGAAATTTCTCAGTACCAAGCAGCTAAATGCTGTGTTTTTCTGGGCTTGTGATACTCCTGTCCCCAGGGATGGCTCTAAGCATTTGTGAGGGCTGAACTGTGCCAGCCCCGTTTTCCAGTGTCCCACCAACAAACACAAAGAAGCAATGCACAGTCTGTGAATTGCTGCCTGCACCCACATTTCACACTTGGAACAGCACCTCTGACTAGTGCCAGCAGAAAAGGGGTGGGGGTGGAGGGCTCCCTGTCTGACACGTGGCCATTGTGGCTGGAAAGCTTCTGTCTGAGAGGTTACATGGACCCTGTGGAAGGCTACAAAACCTTTTTTAGACTTTTCAGAATCACCCACAATCGCAGTCCTCTTTGAAAGAAACTATTGGTTATGCACATGTCACATTTGCCAACTAAACAAAGAATAAGCTAATTAGAAGCAGGAAGAAGTATATACTTCTAGAATTTCATTTTAATGATTTTTGGAAGGAAAAGAAAGGCAGGAAAATTTGTTGGGTTCCAGGAAGCATTTATTCTTGTGAAGTTTAAGCTATGTGATCATAATTACACGGAAGGGTTCTAAATGGTTTCCTTCACCTGGATCAGAATCCTTTTGAAACACATAGGCTTCCACATATGTGCCTAACTACATATACATGTACAGTTGAAAAATAGTAATGTGCCATTTATATATTTGAGTAAAAGGTGCTAATAGGAATTGTTCAGTGTAAAGAGCTAAAAGGTATGGCTTTGAACCTACTTACTCTTAGTAAAGATATTTTGCATCTTTATAAAGACCAACAAATCTGAGCGTTGCCTGAAGAAGGAAGAAAGGAGTTCCTTGCATTTTAAATCAAAGCACAGTGATAAGTGTACTAACACTGTTAGGAAATGAGGCTTCCACACAA
>VMDR010015230.1:0-22563 GCA_007922815.1 Macrotus californicus | reverse complement strand
TTGAGCTATGAAAAAGCTAAGGTGCAAAAAAAAAGAGAAACGATCCTTTGGAGACGCGCACCTAAGCCTTTCTCTAGGAAAGGCTGTCAAGACTTTTCCCTTTATAGTGGCTGGTGGTTCATTTCTAAAGAAAACAAACATTCCTCATGATATAAAGTAATAAAAGTTTCATTAATGGAACATAAGTATAAACACCTTGTTTACTCCTGTTCTTTGTACTAAGTGGGTAAAAAATGTCTCCAAGGATTTATAACCATTTTGTAAATAATAGTGTGGCTTTAGCTAGGGGTGGACAACTTCCACCCGCTTCTCTGGGAGGAGGCACTTGGAAAACGCCTTCAGATAAGGTTCAATTCTTTGTATTTCAGCAAAGTCGGCCCACACATCTCTATTTGGTTTGACAAATAATGCAACTCCTACTACATCCCTGGTGACACGAGGTGAAATTCCTATTGTGTGGAAATAATTTAACTTCTAATCTTCTGGTGGAACAACAATCGTTTCTACTTGGATGTTTGTGTTTCGCTAAATAATGATGGCTCAAGAAATAATTTAGTTTCCTTGTTCCTTTGTGCTGTTTTTAAAATGGCATGTTAGACTGGGGGTGGGAGGGGGTTATCCTTTTGCTAAATTTCACGTTTTTTGAGCAGGTTTAAAGTATGTTGTAGAAGTGTATCAGCAGAATAAATGACTTCAACTGAAGGGATAGTGTACCCACTTTCAAGGCTTAAAATTGTTTTCTATGAAATTTGCATCCAAAGGCAGGATTTCTAATTATCTTGTAAGAAATTATTTTTTAAACTATTAGGGAAATCAAAGAAGAGCTTTCTGCCTTGCAGGGATAACAACCACCTTTCTTAACTGGCTAAATATTAAATAGATGAATTGTTAGGCTGTTTAGATTCGGCCCGTTTTTCCCTCATCTCCTCTTTCTGCCATAAGTAATAATAAAAATACATAATGCATCATGGCTCCAGGCGTTTTCCAGCGCGGTCTGTTACCGCAGGAGTATCTGCTGAGTCTGCGGGTGTCTGCAAGGCCCCAAGTGTCATCTGTGGCTTAAGGTTTCATGGATTAGACTTTAAACGGTGTCTAACCCGGCTGACATTAGCTTCCTCTCACACGCAGGCTCCAACGAAGTGCGGGGTTAGGGGCTCCCTCTCCAGGCAGCCACAGCTGCCCCAAGGCACCTTCTCCAGGCGGGTGGGGGAGTTCTCTTGGGAGAAGTCTGCGTCTGGCTCTCACTTCTTGGAGAATGGTTTCCTCAGGTTTCTGAGAAAGGCTCGGATGGGCTACACTGAGTCACTCCTGGCGCGGGTGGGGAGTCTGGGGAGGACGCTTCTTGCGCAGCTACAGGCCAGGGCGAGAGCGGGGCTGCGACACAGCCATTTAAAACTTCATAAATTATAAACAAGCCGCCTTGGCTTTCGCCATAAATTCTGCTCCTTTTGAGCCTGCAATTAGTGTAAGGAAGCACCAGAGTCTAAACACAACCAAACGCCCTCTGAAGGGCCCAACTGCCCGAGGTTGCCAAGTTTTATTTATTTCCCCTCCGCACCCCGAGGTTTGCACTCACAGTCGCCTCCTCCCCCACCATCGCCGGCGGTACACACTCGGCTGGGTTCCACTCTTCGATGGAAGGTCACAATAGCTGCTCTATCGCAGGCGCCCGCCACCGCGCCTCCCCCAGCAGAGAAAGGAGTTGGGGGAGGGGAGCCGGGCCCTGCTACGGTGCTCTGCGCCCAGGCCTCTTCTCTTGGGGAAGGTCTGAGGCGGGAAGGGGCGAGTTGGCAGGGAAGCAAACTTCCACTCTGGCCTGTGTGTGCCTGACACAGGGACAATAGGGGACGCACCAAAGTCTCAAGGCTGCTGGCCTTCGCTGCTGGCCACTGGGTTGAGGGCGCCCAAAGCTGCCGTTCTTGGGGAAGCGGCTGCACCATTGTGTGCGTAGCGTCCTCACAGGCTCCTCGGAGGCAGGGAAGGCCACACAAAGGCAAGGTTGGGCAACAGGAGGTGGGGAAAGGCCTGGCCTAACTTTGGGCCGTGGCCTCTGGGAAGTTCACCTCCTCTGCCCACAGGGAGGGAATGGCTCTTTGGCTCAGACCTTGACTGCTAGCTGTTTTATTTCCCCCTGTAGAGACCGCTTTAGGGGAAGTGGGGATCAAGGAGGTTGTGGGGGATGCTCTTGAGGCCTGAAGAAAGGGGTTAGGGTCTCAAGCCTGGGCTGGTGGATGGGGAGTGGCAGTTGTTTTGTTCAGACAATCAAATGTGAATTAAACTGAGGTGGAGGTGAGGCAGCAGAATAGTCCACTGTAAAATGGGAGGTAGCAGGAGGGAAAGAGATTTAGGCAGACCAAGAGCTTGTCCTGGTTACCAGGAGAAAGTTAGGACCCAGCCTGGTGCGATGGGGGGAGACCCAATTGAGCTAGCCATGGGGGTGGGGAAGTTACAGAGGAAAGGCCTAAGGAGTACCCGCAGTTCTGGCTGGCCCCTGGAAAGGCAATAAGAAAGGGCGATTAAGTACGTATTCTGCCTCCTGGCTTTCAGACCTCAGCTTCATCCAGGGACCTGACAGAGAAAAATCCACCTCTGATGGAATCGTTAAGTTAACCATCCATTTGTACCATTTCTTTGTACAGGCTTTCAAATGAGAGATAGGGGGAGAATATAGAGCGAGTACTTTCCCCTTGGTATACAGCCTCAAGCCTAGTCCCTATCAGAGACACATCAGTCAAATTGGTTTCCCAGGCCCCAGAGGCTGCCAACCTTGCTGAACAGTTTTAAAAGACTGCGATTACCTATACTAGCCAGCTACTCCCTTCTCCCTCCCCCATTCTTTACCAGCTGATTGACCCTTGAGTGAAGTGCATCTTCTCAGCCAGCAGGCTTGGGAGCCTAGGCTCTCCATCTGTTGAGGTTTTTCATTTGGGAAGGGTGAAGAGGACATATGTGGGTGTATGTCTGAATAACAAAGAAAGAACCCAACTTCTACTAAAAAGTGTTTCTCTGCTTGACCTGGGGAAGTCAGACGCTTGTTTATACCTTCAGTATTCAAAGGACAGTCAGAGGCCTGTTGTGATTTATCTTGAGAATTAGCTGAAACTCCCTCCTGAAGAACTGATTAATCCCAGTTACAGATCTAGAAAGGTCCTCTTCATCTGGGAGTTCTTGGCATTATGTTGGCCCTCCTTTCAGAAACTGTAAGAAAAGAACAGGTTGAACATATGTTTGTTGAGTATTAAATAAAGAGCAGAAAACTCTAGTTCCTCACAGGTATATAGCCTGATCACTTGGGGGTACTGCCACTTCCCAGAGAGAATGAGCTGACCTATTCCTAGACTTTTTGGGCACAGGGAGCTGAGACTGAGCTGCCAGCCCCACCCTCACGGCCTCTGAGGTCTGGCTCATTTAGATCTCTCTTGCAGAAGGCCTGGAGCAGAGAAGAGATTGGGTAGATGAACCCTCTGCACTTACTGCACTGGTCGTGTTAGCTGGTGGAGAGGATCATCACAGAGAATGAAACCTTAGTTCTCATTGTGCCCCTGTCTTCTACTCCAGGTACAAATACCCTTATTTTGGGGACCCAAAGTTGGTGCCAAATGAATTTACATACTTGGCCTAAAGCCTATACCTAAACACTTCCATCAGGTTTCATACTCACATTGGCAAGTTGGAAAGATACAAAGACAATCTAAAAACCTACTTTCAGGCCAGGTCCAGCCTGATGCACAGTGAACAAAAGGTTTGCACACATGAAGGAATAGCCAAGGTAAATGGATGCCCAATCATTTGCAGTAGCAGAAGCAGGTGAAGGGTCCCCAGGAGATCAACAAAGTGGGATGATTGCTGAGTCCTCTTGTCCTAGATCTTGTGGCAAAGTATCTTGACTGTTTTCTATAGTTAGTATGAATCATTTCTATGGAAGAATATCTGGAAAATCATGAAAATAGAGTTTTAACATTAGTAAGAGCCCAAGTACAAGCCCTTCATTTAAATCAGGACTCATGGGGAACCCTGGTACAAATGAAATATTTTTGCTGGGGAAGCAGGCCCCAAATCAGTCCCCAAATCAGTCCCAGAGGGAGGACCTGTCAGGCCAGGGCCTTTCTAAAGGAGCGGAGAGCATCCCCAACTTATAAGGAAACAGGGAGAAGGCCTTTCTGTGGATCTACTGTTCAAAGCAAAGGCAGAGTGGGGAAACTGGGTCGGTTGAGCTGAGCTTCAGGGAGTCAGAGGCAGAGCTGGCATCCCTCCCCCAAGTCTGTTGTCCCTTGGGGCAGCAAGGAAGCCATCCTTGTGGCAAGCAGAGCACACACAAAGGAAACCCCCTGCTGGTCCTTGGACCTGGGGATACTCTGGGGAAGAGGCTGCCATGGACCTGGAGTCTGAGTATCTCCCTCCCCTATGGGTAACAACAGCCTCCCCCTCCAACAGCCCCTTCTTCCAGCGGTCAGGCAGTCAGTCATCAGGCAACAAAAAAGACCTGTTTGGGCTGTACTACCAAGTGACATGCGTGCTTGCTCCAGCCTCCCTTGCCCATCTCCCCATGAGACAGGGTGCTGTGGTTGAGGGGTGGGTGGCTGTTCCCGAACCCACCCAGAACACTTTGGAAAGACAAACAGTGCAGTGAGTTAATCACCCAAAGGGCTGGCTGCCGAGCCCCCTCACACCAGCGAGGAGGTCTGGGGAGGGGGCTCGGGTGAATGATTTCTCAGTGTGTGTGTCTAGCGTGGGGGGTGAGGGGCGGGAGAGGTTAGTTCTATTAAGAGTTCATCAATCACCCAGTGTGCACTTTTTTTGCTAGACAGCGGTTCCTCCTCCTTCAGAGCAAGTCTGGGCCAGCTGGGAACCGACCAGAAACCACAAATGGAGGAGACACAGGCACGCTGAGTGAGCGCCAACGGAGGGCGAGACCTGCCACCCGGGCTGCCCACCCGGAGCGGCTTAGTCCCGCCAGCCCTCTGCTGTGTGAAACCCATGGGAAGCACTGGCCAGGGACCTCTTCATACAGTGGCCAGCACTGCCTCCTGCCAGCTCTGCCCTCGGACGACTCAGGGTACCCAACGCCCTCCCATGTCTGCCCCTACGCCTGCCCTTCAGTGATTCTGCATCCCTCTTGCCCCTCACACACCTCCTGCTTGTCCAAGTGACACTCTTAAACACTGCTCTACACCCAGAAAAGGCCAAATCCATTTCAGATGGCAGGACAAGAAAAATTCCAATGGATCAGAAGGTTCTTGCGGACACTTTTACTTAAGAGTTTAAGATGAAGATGTCCCCAGGGACTAGATTTCAAGGGAGGGTCTGAACTAGTTTAGTTCTATTTACTTGCAGGAGTATTTATGTAGGAAGAAGCAGGATAAAGACTCTTGTTGAACTTGGAACTAAACTTGAATGCCATTTACAATAACAATAAAAATAAACACCAACCACAATGAAATGCTTCTCCTCTCCCTTTTGATGTGAGGGCAGGACTGGAGTATTTTGCAAATTTTTAATTCAGGTACAATTTATATATATGTACATATGCATGTATACACACACATATACACATATATACATATATGTAATGATTGGATATTTGTATACATCACAGAATGATCACATTCAATTTAGTTAACATCACCATATACAGTTATACATTATTCTTGTGATGAGAACTTTCAAGATTTATTCTCTTAGCAACTTTCAAATAGTATCAGCTAGAGTTACCATGCTGTGGGAGGATACTGACTTCAACTCTTTTGGGTTCATCTTAGTGATGCAATAGAGGGACAGACTCCCAGTCTAGGGCAGGGGGTGGGGGGGGGTGGCGCGGGGGGTGGGGTGGGGGGTGGGGGGGTGTGTGTGTGTCAGTCGTTAGCATTAGAGCCACTCACAGCAGGAAGCTGTGTGAGTGGGCGGTGAGCATTCTTCTACCCCTTCTTGAGTGGTACATACTCTCCTCTTTGTAAATTCAAAGAAAGTTCCAGGCTATCCTCTCTTTTAACTTTCTTCTGAGTCATAGCAGGTGAGAATTTTCTGAAGACCATTAAACATGTTGCCAGAGCCCACAGCAAGGAGCCTCTGGAGGATAGAAAGCCCCAGCTTTCTCCCCCTTCCCTGGGTCCTCTTCTCTCTCATCATCCTCTTGGGGTGGCAATTAGCTTCCTTTGGAGAAATGTTCTACTGTCACTTTGCTTCAGGTAGATATAAGCTGAAACATTAGGCCTTGCACAGGGCCCTGACTCATTGAGCAATGAAAATATTTTGTCCTGATATCCTCATTTTAGAACCTGTTCCTCCGTCTTGCCTTTTCACCAATACTGACTGCACAGCTTCTATAAGCACTGACTAGGCTCTGGGATACAAAAATGAGTCACTAATGGTGGTGCCCTTCTATCTACTGGCAGAGAAAAAGAACCAGTCCTAAAACAGTGTGACAAATGCTGTAATAGAGGTGTGGTCAAAATGGTCCTGGAATAAAGAGAAGGCACCATTAACAGTATTGTAGTGTCAAAGAAGACTTCTTAGAAAAGGTGAATTTGGGTCCCTGAAGTATAGGGTTTTTTTTTTGCCAAGGAAGGAGGGGCATACCAGGGGGACAGAGCAGCACATAAAAAAGCAGGGAGGGAGGAAAGAGAAAAGTCTGGATGTGGAACAAGGAGAGTGGTTTGGAGTGGGGCACCTAGCTGGAAAGAGAGGTTGTAGAAGGTCCATGGAAACGAGTCTGGACTTGATCTATAGGCGGTGGGAGCCACCGAAAGTTATAAACTGGAATGTGAGGTTATCTGGAAAGCTAACTCTTGGGGATACTGTGTCTGATTGGAGAAAGGAGAATTAGGAGGCAAGAAGACATAAAAAGGCTGCTGGAATAATCCAGCTTAGAGAGGAACTAATTAATGTAATAAGGATGAAGAGAAGAGACATTTAGGAGGAAGAATTATAGGAATAGGTGACCAACTTGATGAAAGAGTTGTGGATGTTAATCCCTAGGTTTCTATTTTGAGGGCCAGAGTGGGTAGTCAGGCCATTCACAAAAATGAATAGAGGAGGGGGAATAGGAGAGTTTGCAGGGGAAACTGATTAGTTCAAGTTTAGGTCTACATTGTGTTTTCTGCTTTGTTAACTGATAGATTGCATGACCATAAGCAATTCACTTAATCTTTCTGGCCTTCAGTTTGATCATCAATGAAATAGTCAATATAGATGTCTACCTCATCATTAGAGCTGTGTGTGTATGTGTGTATGTGTGTGTTTTATTATCTTCATTAGGTCTAAGTGAGTGACCTGTTATATAAATATAAAACCTAGGGAAAACATCCTGTTACCCATCCATGCTGATCAATACTTAGATCTTGGGTGCCCAGTGAAAAATAAGTCTCAGAAAAATTAAATACAACACCCTACTGCTTCCTAGATATTGAATGCAAGCTAATGTTTAAGACCAGGTCAGATCAGATTGCTGTTTCCAGAGGGTACTTACTCTCCAGGGGACACATGCAGAAGTAAGGTCTTGGTATCAGACCACTAAAGAGGAAGCCTCTTAGCAGATGTTGGAAAGCTTCTGTGTTGTTTTATATCATGTATTTTTTAGGAAGTGCTTGAAGCCACCCACTGTTTCTGAATCTTCTTAAGCTTCCCTATGGCAGTGTTGTATAGGAAGGAGTGTTGAACATCTGACCTTGGCCATTTACATTGGGTGTGACTACAGCAAGTTGCTTATCTTTTCTGTGTCAGTACTACCATTTGTAAAATAGAATTACAAAAGGATCAGTAAGACAAATAGAATGACATTTCTGGAAATGCTATAAGGGTGAATAAAAGGTATTATTTTTCACGTACAACATCGGCAGAAATTAAAAAACTAATGCGCACTGACTAGGCAAAAGTGTGAGGAAACAGTTCTCATTTGTTGCTGGTAGAAGTATAAGCTGATTCATTTCTATGCAGTATGTGTCAAAATTGTCAGCACACATACTTTTGACTAATTTTATATCAAGGAATCTTTCTAATAGGTAAAAACCTGAACCTGTGTTTTTAACAGCAAAAGAGGGAAAATAAGCTAAATGCCCATTAATAAGGGACTAGCTAAATAAATTGTGATAGGCATATGTAGCAGAACAGCACGAAGCTGTAAAAATAAGCCAAATTCTGTATGCATTTATATGAAGTGATTTTCAAGATAAAATGAGAAAAGCATGGATGAAAGGAGTGTAATATGCTACTGTCTGTGTAAGAAATGTTGGGGGTGTGTGTACACATACATATAAGGTATCTCTAGAAAGACATGTAAGAAACTCATAAAACTGGTTGTCTATATGTAGGGCAACTAGATGACTGGGCACAGGGGTGGGAGACTTTCACTGCATACCCTTTTGTACCTTTGCAACTTGACTCACATGGATTTAAACTTATTACCTATTTAAAAAATAAATGAGAAGAAAAAAATATTGATACAAGTGTAACTGGCCTGAGTACACCTTGTATGTTCACACATATCCTTATTTATACTTGCTCTGCCCAGGTCCATTAAACTTGGGACATTTCTTGTTTTGTCCCCCCATCAACCTCAGCAGGAAATGAGGGGATCCTTACCCTTGCTTGGTGATGGAGTGGGTGGAGACCCAGGTCCATCACAGCCTCTTTGCAGCAGTAGCTCAAGGTGGGGCCTCAGAAGCGTGGGGCACAAGTTTATCGAAGGGAGGGCAGCAGGTCTCCCAGTCAGCCACACTGGCTGGATATTCTTCCAGAAATGAGGGTGCCTCCTTCACCACTGTGCTGTTTGCTCAGCATCAAGGCTGCCACGGCACAGAGGAGGGGCTGCCTTACTCTTGGCTTTTTGCAGACTGTGGAAAGGCAGCAGACCGTGGAGGGTCAGAGACCCAAGTTGTTTCCCTCATTTTTGTAGGATGGTTTTTCTTTTTAACCTCTGAGTAAAGTGGCTTTCTTCCTAGAATGAGGGGTTTGGTGTCACTATCTTTAAGGGGCCTTCTAGCATTGACATCTTATGTTGTGAAAAGCCAGCCATTAGCCAGAGGAAGGGAAACAGCTTAGTCCATGAGGCATTTCCTCCTCTCCCAATCCCTGAGGCTCAACTGCTCATTCCGGACAACTTGGCAGAGGTGGAAAGAACTGAGGGTTGGGTCCTCCCTCTTGAAATCCCCATTCCCACTCCTTCACTCTGCCCACTGCCTCAGAATCACTCCAAATTTTCTCTGAAGAGATTGGGAGAGACAAATCTCTTTTACTTCTTACCCCACTGGCACCATCGAAGCCAAGTTAGGGAGGCGGCAAAGAGCAGAAGTGAGCCCAGTTTGCAAAGCACTATCTTATCAGCAGAACTTGGGAAATTCCTACTGATTACTTCCTAAGGATATTTTCTGGAACTTCCACTCAACTAGACTTAAATTTGACCTTGACATTGACATTGACCTTTCTCCCTCAACTATCCAAAAAGCTACAAGACACTTCTCAGGTATATTCATACTCCAACTAGCCATGAGTTGTCATCTTGCTGGTTCCAGGGCCCCTTCCACAGAATAACCATTCTTTCCAACATTGCTTCCTCAACCCGGCTCCTGAAGCAGAAATTCTCAAAGTGTGGTTCCAAAGAACTTTGCTTTAGAATCACCCAAGAGGTTGATTGAAATATAGACTCCTGTCCTGACTGGTATGGTGCAGCGGATTGAGCACCAGCCTGTGAACCGAAAGATGGCTGGTTTGATTCCCAGCCAGGGCACATGACTGGGTTGCCCCCAGCTGGGAGCGTGTGAGAGGCAACATATCGATGTTTCTCTCACACATCCATGTTTTTCTCTTTCACCCTCCCTTCCCCTCTTTCTAAAAATAAATAGATAAAATCTCAGAAAAATATATAGACTCCTGACTTAGACCAACTGGATGAAAGGCTCTAGGTGTAGGCTGAGGAACCCCACTTTTAAATAAGCTCCTCTGGTGATTCCTACCCACATAAAGTGGTTTGGGGAGCAAATAATCTAAAGCTATCTTTTAGCTAGTATTAGCCATGGTGAAGACACACCATTCTGTCTACTCTTATTTCTGCCTGACAAATATTTATTGAAAGCCTACTATGTGCTAGGCACAAGCTTGACCCATGAGCCTTTCATTTACAAAGCTCTCAAGGAATGGCACAGAACTCTAAACCGTTTTCCAGAGGCAGGGTCATGTTATCAGATACCTGATAGGTTCAGAATTCCTGTCCTTAGGATCCCTTTCATCCCCATTGCCATCCTGGGAAAAGCTTCCCCCTACCCTTTTACCCTAACAAGCAAGAGCCTTTCTATGCTCTGGGGCTGTGGAGCCAACAGTTTGCATGTGCTCAAGTGTCTCCAAAGTATAACATGGTGGGGCTGGTGGAGAGGGGTTGCCAAGAGGCTTCTTAGGAACAACTGTAAACCCATGCTCTAACACTTCTGTCCACAGAAAAGAAGCTTGTCCTTTCTAATGGGAGAGAAAAGTAGTCTGGGGAGTGGGCGGTGGGTGGCTCCTGTGGTAAGTAGGGTGGGAAATATTTCAAAGCATTCCGACATCAAACACAACCTGGCAATCAGGCCCCTCTGCTATCACCTCCTGCTGAGGACTCTCAGGCCAGGACACAACAGGGCAAGTGACCCTTGGGAATTCATGACTTGAACAAGCAAAAGAATCAGTAAGACATTTCTCCCATACCCTGTGAACATCTAGGAGACAAATCAAAATACTCTACATTCACATCTTTCTATACACACTTCCCCCCAATATCTTCCAATTTCTCCTTAGAAAACTACAGACACAGATTCTTCTGGAGTAGATTTATATATCTTTTTAAAAGATTTTATTTATTTTTAGAGAGAGGGGAAAGGGAGAGGGAAAGAAACATCAATGCGTGGTTGCCTCTCATGTGCCCCCTCCTGGGGACCTGGCCTAGCAACCCAAGCATGTACCTTGACTGGGAATCGAACCTATGGCTCTTTTGTTCACAGGCTGGCACTCAATCCACTGAGCCACATCAGTCAAGGCTGGAGTAGATTTATATTATAGCTAAGACTTGTGCCAGAAATGAATCCCTTGTTCCTTTGGATTACAAATAGTTCTCCCCAGCCTAACTCTCTCCCAACAAAATAATATAGTAGGTCCTTGGTAAACGTTTGTGGAGATGATCAGGGTTTTGACTGCTAACCTGGCAAATTAAGAATCAGTCCGGAAGTGGAGATGATAACTCTGCACCCAAAGGTGTAGGATCTACCAAAGACCGGAATATTAAAGGGAGGAGGAGGAAGGATGGACAGACCGTATCCCCCTGGATGCACTTATCAGAGAGTCTGAACAAACAGTGAACTCTTCACCCACAGTTGTGAAAACAATTCAATTTTTAAATCTCCTTCTTTTCCCTCAGCAAAAGCTCAATCTCCAAAATTTTGCCTCAGTGAAATAATGTGGAAAGCTCGTATGTACATCAAAGTCAATATTTAATTTTGACAGGAAGGGTCCAACTTTTGCCCCAAATGCTCAGTAGCAAAAACCTGGTCCTTGTTGCAATGCAGACTGCCAAGGAACCTAGGCTGCCTGTTTTTCCTGAAATCTTAGAGAAAAGGGCTCTAAATTTGTTAGATTTTGGCCAAACTTCCCAGACAATCAGTCTGGGTTTTCTGTCCTACATCCTGGGTTGCAGCCAGCTGGACACCTACAGAGAGGTTTACAAGGCCACATTTCCTTCTTGACCCCCTGGGGCTTCTGGGCCCAGGAATAGTCATTTGATGAGTACCTATTTGAGAAAGGGCCTTATGGTTTTCAGATAGAAGTGTAAGAGCTGGGTGGGACATTATGCTGGTAAAAAAAAATGGCTATTTAAGTGTGGCTAGGGGTGGCTATCAGGGCACGGTGAACACAGCAGCACCTGTTTGCTGATACTTTTGCATTAAGGGTGCAGAGGGAGGGCAGTGGGATATGCATCTACATTCGAAGCCAGAGCTAGCTCTGAAGAGCTCTATCACTTCCTGACCAGGGTGCAAGAGAAAAAACTTTATTTTTCTCCTTTTAAAAACTATTTAGGACCTTCGTCATTTGATTGGTTACAGGAGAAAATTGAAGTGGCAACATCAAGTCTGAAAGGCTATTTTCAGCATACAAGTCTATTTTCCAATGAAATTCAAGCACTCCAGCAGTGCAGGAGTCTCAGGTCCCTTTCTTTAGCTGTGTGCTGGTTCCTTTCTACCTGCCCCGGAAACCACCATGTCTCAACCCTCCCCCATCCTGGCTCAACTTTAGCTCTACCAGCAGTAACACGTTTGGTGTGGCTTTGTTTATTCACAAGTTCACATCACTGCAAGGAACTGGCTCCTTGGCTGTGATGGCTCCTATTTTGCAGCCTTTCTCAGACTGGAATTTTAGGCAAGGACTCAATCGCTCTTTCATGACAAATGGATCAGTAAAACAATAATAAAATCTCCGTCACCATAACTCAGAGGCTGTAATAGATCAAGTTCTCAAGGGCACTTGAAAAGCCCAGAGTAGACTCTTTACTCACACAGATTTTTAGGAAACCACCCTCTTTCATTACTGCTGTGTGTAAATAACACTTATTTAATTTGTTATTTTCCTACAGCCCCAAAGAGGGAAACATTAAAAGAAATATTCAAGGAAGGTGGAAAGTTTGTCAATGTAAATAGTGTCTTTGTGACCCTTCTACTCTTCATTTCCTGTGCCAACTGCACTTTTATTTCCCGTCTCTCTATACTCAGTAAACAAAACCATATTATCAAGGGAAAGACGTGAGCCCATTAACATTGTGAGCCCTCAGATTACACTCGCAAGAGACGACGCAGCACTTATCTGATGGAACAGAAGCTTTAATTGCTTCGAGGTACAAGCCTGTCCAAACCTCTGAGATCTGACCCGTCACTGGGAAGCCTTTGCGCCTGTGAGCCAAGTGCCTAGGAGAAAGCGTGCCCAGCACCAGTGCGTGTGCCAGCCTCCCAGATAGGAAGGAGCACGAGGAGCGCTCCATCACAAGGGCAGACTCTTTATTTTGACAGCCCTAGTCAGAGGGGAAAATCAGCTAAACTTTCGAACAAGGCAGAAACTTTATCTTCTGTCCAAATCAAAACCTGGCACTGCAACACTCGCACGTATGCCGCCACCCATAGAAGGGGTGAAGAAGATGAAGGGGGGTGCTGTGAAGTAACGTGGGGAGTCTAAAAGTGAAAATGCTGTGCCTTCCCAGGGACCCAGCACCTACAGTATACAGTTTAGTCCCATAAGTCGGAGAGTGGGAGAAAAATTAAACCTCTGCTCCAGGTTAGGATAGAAATGACACTAGTGCCAAGAAAACCAAAAGCGCACAGGGCTCAGAGAAAAAAAAAAGAAAGAGAAATAACTACCTGCCCTGGAGAAAGGTTCGCAGCCGTCCTCACTGGCCGAGCTCCGAGCTCCCTTTTAAACCTTTCCACACCGCGACGCCCACAGTCCGCACCTGAGCGACGAGCCACCCATGACCCAGAACAAGTTTTCACCCCCTCCATCCTCTCTTCTTCATCAGAGGGGCCAGTCCAGCTTTCCTCCCCACACCTCGTCCAGTACCTGTCCGGGGATCAGGCGTCCCAGGCTCTCGCCCCACGCCCTCAACCCGCCCTTCCCCAGGCCGCCCTGGGGCCGTGCCAGCTCTCCCCCGGGCCGGGGCCCACTGGGTGGCGGCCTCCCGCAGAATCGGTAAAGTTGGCGGCGGGGCAGGCGCGTGGAGTCCGAGGCCGTGCGGGGAAGGCGCCCATTGGCCGGCTGGCGCCACGTGGCCACCCCGGCCTCTATATTAGGCCACTATTTACCTCCGGCTCCCTCGCCATGGCTCGGCGACGGCATCTCCGGTGAAGAAGGAAGGCGGAGCAGCGCAGAGCGCGGCGGTCCCGAGGACCCCGCAGCCCAGCCCTGAACCGCGTACTCAGGTCGGTGGGCCGGAACCATGAGCTCCTACCTGGAGTACGTGTCGTGCGGCAGCGCTGCGGGCGGCGGCGACCTCCTTAGCTTCGCGCCCAAGTTCCGCCGCGCCGACGCCCGGCCGGTGGCCCTGCAGCCCGCCTTCCCCCTGGGGAGCGGCGACGGCGCTTTCGTCGGCTGCCTGCCCCTGGCCGCAGCCCGACCCGCGCCTTCGCCCCCGGTCACCCCCGCGCCACCCCCCGCCGCCCCGCCGTACGCGCCGTGCCCCCTGGAGGGTGCCTACGAGCCGGGCACCCCACCTGCCGCGGCAGGCAGCGCAGACTACGCCTTCCGGGGGCCCGAGCCAGCCTACGATTTCCCGTGCGCGCTCGGGCGGCCGGCCGACGACGGCGGGGCGCACGTCCACTACGCAACCTCCGCCGTCTTCTCGGGCGGCAGCTCCCTGCTGCTCAGCGGCCAGGTGGACTACGCGGCTTTTAGCGAGCCCGGCCCCTTACCGGCGTGTCTCAGAGAGCCCGCCGACGGCCAGTTCGGGGCCTTCCAAACCGCGTCCCCGGACCCTGGCGCCTACCCCAAGTCCTCCTCCCCGGCCTCCGGCCTCCCCGCCGCTTTCAGCACGTTCGAGTGGATGAAAGTGAAGAGGAACGCCTCTAAGAAAAGTAAGTACTTAAGCCTTGAACGGACGCTCCTGGGGTTGGGGACAGAGCCTCCGGCGCGGAATTGCGCTAGGAGCATCTTGCAGCTGTCCCTTTAGACGGCGGTTTGTGTTCTATGGAGGAAACGCGTTCCGAGGACGCATCAAAGCAGGCAAATCCCATGAGCGTGCCCCGAACACACTCTCGGAAAGTGTGCCCGGCATGGAGAAATTGCCGGAGGGGGCTGTCTCCATGGAGCACTTCTCCAGACACAACTGTGTTCATAGAGACCCAGGAGGGCTGCGTTGTGACTTTGATTCTAACTATAGCCCCACTGCTCGCCGGTGTTCGGTCTCGGCGTCCTCTCGCCCCGCTGATGTTCTGTTTTTACGTTGCAGGCAAGGTCGCCGAATACGGAGCCGCTAGCCCCTCCAACGCGATCCGCACGAATTTCAGCACTAAGCAACTGACAGAACTGGAGAAGGAGTTTCATTTCAATAAGTACTTAACTCGAGCCCGGCGCATCGAGATAGCCAACTCCTTGCAGCTAAATGACACCCAAGTCAAAATCTGGTTCCAGAACCGCAGGATGAAACAGAAGAAGAGGGAACGAGAAGGGCTTCTGCCCTCGGCCAACCCTATGGCTTCTCTCCAACTTCCCCTCTCAGGCAAGAACCCGGGGAGCCCTTCTCAGGCCCAAGAGCCCTCCTGAGGCTGAGGAAACTTGGCCTGCAGAAGTCACAGGCCAGCCCAACCCTGTCTAGACTTACTAGCTCAGTTTGGGGTGGAGGTGGACCTGGGTGGAAACAGAGGTTTCACTTGGGAAAGAAAGTGATATTAATTTGAGGTCTCTTAAACCACTCATATGTGTGTTATTTGTGTCTTATCAGGGAAAAGGTGCCCAGCTGCCAGCCCAACTCTGCTGCTATGTTGCCTTAGTCATATGCAATTCCCGGGTGCAGAGTGGCAGTGCATTAGTTGCAGAACTCTGCCAACCCCCTGATGTGCTCAAAAGAGCATCTACCCAAAGTTTTTCTGGTTTTAATTAAAAGGACAAGACTACATGTATTCAGCTTCTTGAGATGACCAAAGCTAGTTGCGGCCTCTTTGATGTAGCTAAGCTGCTTCAATGATGATCTTCACATTTGCACTCCAGTTCTGTTTTTCTTTAAGAAGCAATTTCTACCTCTCCATGTGCCTGAGTGAAGATACAATCGCTGTTTAGTTAGTGGCTGAATAAATCCACAGGGTGGGCAAAGATTAGAACCTGAACTACACCGTTACACCAATTACTCAAACTTGAATGTAAATATATACAGTGTGTATATTTTTAAAAAGGCTTGCTTGAAATGAACATATATGACATCTAATGTCATTAGCATGGAAAAGGTTTGAACTTTTTTAAATAAAAATTACAGAATATGCTACTCTCTGTTTTTCCTTACTCTCCTTTTGATTTTCTTTCAAGCTGATTCAGTTTCTTCTACTTGAACTTTCTTGATTCTGCTGTGGGAATTTGTTTAGGTTGATAACTTTAAAAAATAACACTTCTTATAGGTTGTATACACAAACAAATTAGGGACTATTTTCTGAGCACTTCGAAGGAGGAAAAGAAACTACTCAACCAAATATCTAAGTAACCTAGGAATTACTTCATTACCTTAAGTGCCCTCGTTTTATGGCAGATATGTAGACTGCCCATTATCTTGCATATTAGGTGCTCACTGTGGGAATGTTGAAAAGCCAAGGAGACACTGTTGGGAGATCTTGTTCCCTTGTTCCCTGATCTGATAAAAGGTAGAGGAAGGGTGACCTGAAGACTTTGCTAGTTGATTAGTGTTCTCTGAGAAATGCAATTGCACATCAAAAATTCTCAGTGGAGAGATTCCTACTTCCAAAGTCAAATATTATAGAGAGGCTGGAAGAAGCCAGTAGTTGGAGCGTTCTACTTCCTATAACCCAGACTGAGTATCTGGCCTTATGAGAGCACTGAGGTGCCTTTCTGTTTTTGAAATCAAATAATTTCAAATGAATTCATAGGAAGAAGTACAAGCACACAATTTGAAACTTGGCATGAGGATATGTGTCAGAAAAAAAAAAGTCTCCTCTAACCTTATTTCCACCCAATTCTCAATCCTGAAGGCACCTGTGGTTGACCAAACTTTTATGTAACCTTACAGAAATATTTGAAAAATGTAATGTTTATACACAAAATCAAGTAGATACCTGGGATAATTGTGAGGGCAGGTCATTTTCCTCACTATATAGATAGCTATAGCTGTATCTTTAAGTTCTCTATATAGTTCAACTGAAAGGCTTAAAGGCCCAAATAATCCAGATAAGAACCTCAGTTCTCCTTTGAGCTAGGATTTCTAGATTCTAGAGTAGTGCCTCAGATCCAGTAATTCAGGGGTCTAATATTAGATCATGGAGGATTACTTTCCTTATAAAACAGTAATGTGATTCGTTGTTTTAGAAGGTTGAAATTATAATGAAATTCCTGTCCTTTACACTCAAACAGTTTGATGGAATTGAAGAAATCAAATTATCAGCTATAAACAAACTCAGCTAATAAAGGGAAAAAGCACTTAAAAAGTAGGTCTGTCAATATTATTTTTAAGTTTGCCATCTGCCCTTCACTAACTTCGTGCTAATCAGATCTTGTTTGAAACAACAGCCTCCCCTCTGAGCTCTGTAGCTGTTTGAAAGGACTTGTTAAAGGAGTTTTGATACCTTGCTTACAGCCACCCCTGGGATTCTCCCGCAGTAGTCTTTGACAAATCAATGTTTCCTTTCTGATAAGCGTTCAAATGTACACCTAAACAAAAACAAAGAAGATACTAACACTCTTGGTCATTTCCTTAATCCACCACCGTTTCCTTTGAGCAGATAAAGTGTTTTGTTTTTTTTTTTTCTTTTTTGTAAGCTACTACTAGCACTTAGCCCTGATGGATGTCTTCCTTGATGAAGGTGGCTATTTTGACATGTATAATGCTGTTCTATGAATCAGGCCAATATTAGCTATTTTTTGATCAACCCTAGGGATCTTTAAAAGCTTTCTTAATGCAGATCACTATACAGCTCTGTTCAGTATTGGGGAGGGTCCTGACTGGCGATCTGGACGAACTAGATGACCTCTGGAGATCCCTTTCACCGTGAAAATGCTACAGAAACAATTCAGTGATATTTGCATGTTTTATTTTGCGCCTGACATTGGAAGAAAGAGAATTCAGTTCTAAGAAAGCAAATAAGGAAATGCTGTCTCCCGAATTACGGTAATACTGTGTTTATACAGGAAAAGTGGATTTTGGAAATGATCAGATACAGTTCATCAGTGGAGGTACCTAGGCTATGTGGATTGTTTATAGAACAGTCCTCATTATTCAGTCTTGTGTTATTTTGTGTCAGATCTTCTGTGAAGTGTGATAGTTATCACTCAAATTGTGCAACTGCTAAAACAATCCTATTTCCATTTTATAGGATTTCAAACTAAACATGCTAATTCACCCACCAGTGACACTTACAAGAATGAATCCACAATGGACAGTTCTGGCTGTTGTATAATTAACTATTCAATGTTCCTTTGTCTTCGCAGAATGACTGTGTGTCTGTTTTTCTAGATTCAGGATAGTTGGGAGTGAGGAAAAAAGAAATCATTTAATAGCATATAAAACTTGCATTGCTTGAGTACTAGAAAACGAAGGACTTGCTGATGTAAAAACCTAAAGCAGCCCAGGCTGGTGTGGCTCAGTGGATTGAGTGCTGGCCTGCAAACTGCAAGGTCGTAGGTTCAATTCCCGGTAAGGACACATGCTCTGGGTTGTGGACCAGGTCCCCAATTGAGGGTATGTGAGAGGCAACCAATTGATGTTTCTCTCCTTCTCTTTCTCCCTCCCCTTCTCTCTAAAAATAAATAAATAACACCTTTTAAAAAAACCCTAAAGCAATGGCAATGTCATCTAGATTCTCAGAAAGATTAATTGTGTATGATTTATTCTGCCTCAATCTCATATATGGCAAGGCTCAAGACCAGAAGAGGTTATGTCCTATTATCATCTCATTAGAAAGGAGGGGCAGGCTCAGGAGAGTTGCATTAGCTTTGATGTTTTTAATTATTTCTTATGGCCAAACAAATGCTCTATGTTTGCTGAATATTGAATTTGAAAACCTCAGAACCTAATCAGGTTTAGAGAGATGTTTAGTCTGACCACAGACCTCTCAACAAGAAAAATGCCCATTGTTAAAACTTTATTTGTGGTTTTAAAGTGAAACCATACTGGACATATCTCACAAATAATGATAAATCTCCGTCTAAATAGAAATCAAGATTTTCATGGTTTTAACTTCTATAGCATATTTTCAGGCCAGGAACATGCAAGAAAATATACAAAGTAGTTCAATTTAACATCTAACTTGTATCTGCTTAAGTAATACTTGTTATTCAGAAATATAATCTCAATAGAAACTGTTTAAATTCCATAATGAAGAGGAAAGACATCCTAACTATAGATATGAAAGGCAATTCTATTACTTGGATTTGTAAAGATTTAAGCACGATCTCTTCCATTTCTAATAGTGTTATTGATATAATTTGGAAAGAATAGCCAAAGAGTGGACATTTGGACCTAAAATAGCTAAGGAAGCAGGTCACTGACACTTTGAGGCATTTCTAGGGGGTGATAGACTGTTTAGCACATCCTATCCTTAACGGTTGTATAGAAGCTAAACTACAATCTGAGGGGGCCTCTTTAAGAAATAATACAAAATTATAAATACAAAATTGCTAGGGCACCTCCCAGACCCGAGAAGGGCCTGAGTTAGTGAAACTTAAGTTTCTTTGGGTTCGTGGTAAAGCCATCTCTGCCCTCTTCCTGGAACCACTGTTCTATGCCCACTACCCAGCCATTTCTTGTAAGATAGTAATAACCGCTTTCCTCTAACATCTTGGAGCCAGAATTACTGTTTGGTCTTCTTCAAGTGTATTCGATAATAGATAATGCGGACAAGGGCAGGTGGGGGCTCAGTTCTACAATCTGAGCATCTCAATCCCATTCTGCTTTGGGCTCCTGACTGCCTTGGAATGGGAGCTCTCTCTCCTCCTGGAGGGCCTTTTCTGTATGTCTTCTTCTCAGTGACACGAGCAGAAGAGAACTGTATAGCTGGAGAGCCCACAGCTACACTTTTAGCTTCTAAGCATTTCCCAGAAAGGTAGGATCACTGAGCCTGAAGTAAAGGACTGTGTTAAAAAAAAAAAAAAAAACACCACCAACCATTATCTTAAGGGAGGAAACCTGGATTTTTGTACCAGTGTGTTTTCTTTTTAAAAGGGAAAGTAACTTCCCTCATCTCAGTTTCCCCCTATAAAAAAAGGGGGAATTGGTCTGGTTGGACATTAAGTTTTCTTACCACTTTAGTATTCTTCCGTAATCCTTTACTCTGCTACTTATTACTGAAAAATGTATTTAGTAATATTGAAACTCTGTAAGATTATCACCAACAAAAGGCTATTACTGGAGTACTATCTGAGGCCTTTAAAATTTCACTTCTCCACTCCTGGCTGATATGGCTCAGGGGACTGAGTGCTGGCCTGTGAACCAAAGGGTTGGTTTGCTTCCTTGCTGGGTAGAAGGGCTAGGTCCTGTAAAAGGCAACAAATTGATGTTTTTCTCCTTCTCTTTCTCCCTCCCTTCCCCTCTATAAATAAAATCTTAAAAAATTTTTCATCTCTCTAGCTTTAGAACATATGTATGAATTGCAAAATAAATGCTCTCTTCTGTAGAAGAAAAGAGATATAAATAATCAAATCACTCCTCTTTCCAAGGTGCTGCCCTTCTTCCTTCTCCGTTGGCTTCAGTGCTACCTGTCATCTCGTTCAGACGCACAGTGGGTGCCTCACTGGTCTCCCTGCCTCTAATATCCTTCCCAGACAATCCATTGTAAAGCCCTGTCTTCATCGTGTCCCACTCTAAGTTCTTGGTAGGTCCTGGCTGCCAGTGGAAGAAACTGAAATGTCTTTAGTCTGAGATTGAAGTACTCGAACATCTGTATTTTCCATGTCCATCTCAAACCATTTCTTGACCGAAAAACTTCATCCCACTTAGAGTAGTCCCGAAAGAAATGTATGTTTTTTGTTTTTGTGGCTTTTTTTTTTTTTTTACCTCAGAACCTTTGCTAACTCCCCTGAGTTTCTGCAGCATTTATTGTTTGTAATAGTCACGTGGCACTTACTGTCTTCCATTATATTATGAGATCTTGGTTTTTTCTTTCTCTCTCTCTCTCCCCTCCATATCCTTCTTCCTTTCTGCCACTGTCTCCCTTTCCCTCCTCCCCATTAGTTCTTTCTCCATGGGTATATATCTTATCTCTCACTGAATACCTCATACATAACAGTGGTCCTACTCTGTTTGCTGAATGTTGAATGTAGTTTTGTTAGATCAAAAGGTTCAGTGCTACTCATCAAGCACCTCTCCCAGTACGTGAAGAGCACTGTAACAACTTATTACCAAGTATTCTTTGGATTTCATTATTTACAGTAGAACATAGCTACTCTTGACCACACAATAAAATACAAATAGGAGTTTAGGAGGTGAATGAGGGAGCACTGTACACCTCCCTCCTATGCTTTAAGGCACATTCTTTTGATTGAATACAGTGTAAACCAACGAAGAGTGTGAATATTATCTAAAAGATCCCTTTAATTCTTGCAGAATACAATTTATAATGCATTTTAGTTGCTGTTTAAGGCTTTTAATATATTGCCTTTGTTACTTGCTAATGTCATTTGTGTACCTTATGGGAACAAAATCCCTGGAGAATTGTTGAAACCAAATGAGGTCCTGTGTGGGATTTCTCGAGAAGGGTTTGGAGACAATGAAATGTAGTGGTTACATACAGTAGTGCACCTTGGAGGCCGACAAGCTTCGGAGCAAATCCTGAAAGAAGTAACACTATGTTACTCAGGTCTACATTCGTCTCTTAAAAATGGGAATAATAACGTCCTTACTCATTTACTTCTGAGGACAAACAGAGATAATACATGTAGATTGCTAGCACAAAGTCTGATGTTTAATAAAAATTTGTTAACTATTAAGACAGAATAGATGATGAGAGTCACGACAGGCAGCTAGGATGGAAAGATACGGGCTGAGGGAGAGAAATATTTATATATACGACAAATATTTATTGAACTCTCAAGTATCAGGCACAGACTATTAGAGGTAAAGATATATTGAGAAGGGAACAAAAATCACAGGGAATCAGGTTGGAGAGAACAAGGCCTAGAGTTATTGATAAATTTGCAAAATATTGGTGATACATGATAACAGAGGAAAACAAAATGGAAGTTGATGGGTACTTGATGAGGGCAACTCACTGAATTAAACAAAAGCCCAAGACCTTAGAAGAAGCCTGGGAGAAATGAAGGACAAAAGGGGCAGATAATTAAACACTGCTTCCAGTTTACTGTATCATTCTGGGCAATGCAGAAAACTCAAATCCATCACACTTCTGCTCAATTTTTCCCTATGCAAAAGGACATGTGAATTCACATGCATGGCACTTTGAGGGTCAGACGTCATAAATTAGAATGCAGTGATCATTTACATGGGTTTCCTACATTGTGGTGCCTCCCAGGTTGAATTTATCATTCTTAAAAATAGAGACTCTGGTTGCTGTGTTCTGTTGACGTCAAAGTTAAAATAGAATCGACTACATTCTTGATTCTGTTGCTGCAGAAAAAAAGAATATTTTCCCTCTACCTACTCTGACAGTGGGGAATCATGAATTTTCCCAACTGCATGTAAATCTATAACTATTTCCATTGTGGGTTTATGAAAGCCTTCTATTAAACTGGCAGTGGGGGGAGGGGCTTGCTGCAAAGAAAACACTTTGAGATCTAATTAATAGCTATAGGATAGTCCTAAATAAAATAGAAAGTATTTCATTTTTCCTACATGCCTATTACCAATTGTCCAAATAGTGTTAGTATTCAATTGCTTGAATGAGTGATTATTATATA
>VMDR010015229.1:0-22576 GCA_007922815.1 Macrotus californicus | reverse complement strand
TATAATGTGTAGTGAAAGGTGCTCATAATCTTAAAAACAAACAATTATTTGAGCATATTTATATTTTTATCAACTTAATTGCAGAAATATATCTCTCTCACATCTCACTCCTTCTCTCCCTCTTTCTATTTCAGTCTCTCCATCTCTCTGCCTACTATGTGCCTTATAGTTCAGTTGTATTATTGAAAACTTGAAAGTTAACAGGCAAAGGGAAAGAGAGAATGCCAATTTAATTCCAAAAGCAGATTAATCTACTCTGTAAATAGTTGAGCTATAAATATGTATTATATGTTCAAAATCCAGAGCTTGCCAAAAATTTGCTCTCTGGTCTAAGCAGTCATAATAAAGATATATTTTGTGTAATTGTGTGTATAATACAGGAAAATGCCTCTCTGCTCTTTACCACTGGCCCCCCTTTCAAGCCTCCCACTCTAGGCAGGAGAGGAGTAAAGACAGATAGAAGCAATAGGATCTGATGTCATGTCATTGCTGCATATAAAGTCTGTCTGCGTATAAAGTATGGGTTTTATTGTCCACACTCAGCCTGAGTTTTGAGGTTTGTCCTGTACATTTGAATATGCCATGTATGGATGAGAACGACTTCTTTCCTAGACCAGCTCACCATCTCTTAATGTGAACCTTAAATCAAGCCTTGTGGTACAGGTTGGTTATTTGCAGTATATTACAGACCTGCATTGATTAATTTCATATCTGGGGCTCAGAGTCGACCAGCTCAATCTTATGAAGACTGTATAACATGACTACTGCAGCCAGTCTTAAAACATGCAATCTTCTTTCCAATTCTAATTTTAATATTTTGTAATAGGCTATATGCATCTCATTTGTATTTATAAATGAGATCCGTGTGAGCTGGAAATAAAACTGGAAGCACATGTTAATCACACATGCAGGACTCCAGTACTGGGAATAAATATACACCCACCTATGTCTGTCCACCAAAAAAAATTAAGGAAATGGGGTATGAGGAGCTCAGAGGGGCAAGTTACTCTCCTCTGCCATTATGTGAACTAATATTAAACATACTTAGAATAATTTCCATTAGATGGCTTCTAAAATTTCAATCACATAAACAAGTTTTAACATTGGTAAATAAATTATTTTTTAATCCAGGAACACATTTTTATTTTTTAAAAAAAGAAAAACTGCAAATTGTTTCTACTTAACAGACAAATATATACTCCGTCTTTGGGCTCCTAGGTCACAAAAGGTGGTTATCCTGTCACCAGGGCTGATTTCTGAGAAGTGTGACACGCATTTAGTTGTCAGTTCCTATCAGCAGCATTCGAATCAACATTACATCAGCAGCAAGACACACCATTTTATGCTCTTTTTGAAGATAATTAGAGTTCCCTTTTGTTGCAAATAAGATGTAAAACAGCTATAACTGCTGGAGAATGTGATTAAAGTAACCTCTATAGAACCCCATTATTCTAGACAGATTCCTTCAGATGCATAATTTTCCCATTTTAAGAAAACATAATGCATGCATATAAAATTCAAATTGTCGAGACACCTCTAACAAAAATTAGTACTCTATTAAGGCATTCTTAGTAGCTGGTTAACATGTAAAACTCCTTAAGAGTATTTTAACATAATCATGAAATAATAGTATGTGTCACAAAAGGTAAACATTTTACAATGAGAGGATTCTTTAGACAAGACCCATGTATTTAACTTTTTTCTTACAAAACTTTTGACAGATAAAGTGCGGGTTGTATCCCAAACATCCCAAACTTGTCGAACTATGCATGCAGATTTTCATCGTCGTATGTTTCAATTCTAAGGCAGGTCGTCATACACACACATAGACACGCATGCACACACACAAACTTCATGCACGTGCACACACATAGACACTTGTTTAGGCACGTAAGTGTTATTTATTTGAAACACTAACACCTCCTCTATCATTTGTACCAGGTATCCTATAAAGGCCAAATAGATCTAATTCAAATAAAACAGCAGGTCTACACTAATATTGCATGTACCGCAGGTTTCTTCTTAATAATTGCTTTTAAAAATATATAATTTTCCAAACCCTGTAGTAAAACATGGCTTTAAAATTGATTTTTAAAGTGACTCATCTTTCCTTGCAGGTCCTATTCCTTGCAAATACAACCTAGCATAGACACCCAGTGTCCTATGAAATAACTCAGTGCCTACTTGTCCATGGGGTGTCCATTAATTTAAGAAAATATAAATGCTGTTTGATAAGCACACATAAAATGGTGATTAGTAAATTCCAAGATTGCACCAAGATTGCCCATACACTGACCATAACTTTTGCAGAGTGGTTATAATTATAAAATCAAATTCTTGGTTGGCTCTGCTGGGAATCTCAACATCTAACGAAATGTTATTAAAGAAGCTTACAAATGAATACTCATTCTCAACAACTCACAGCAGCCTTCACAGCATGAAAGTGGGAAAAATGGAGAAAATTTTAAGGTGGGGGACTGATTAGGATAACAACAATCTCTGTCAAGAGAATGCACTGTGTTAGGCTTCTCAGGAGAAAAAATTTTCACCTGGAAAGAAACAGCATTAAGAACACGGTAGAACTGTGGATTGTAGGACACTGATCTTATTAAGAACTAATGCTAATTTGCACACTGTCTCCTGCTGAACTGGAAGTAAGTTTACCACTGGGTTTGTTAATTTACCCAGGACACCATTATCTTTGGTTTGACTTAATGTATCAGAGTAGAGGTCATTAACTGCTGGGCTCATGATTATCCAGCATGAATTACCGACAGGATAACCAAAATAGATCCGTACTCTGACTTCATTTCTCCGAATGCAATCTTTTTCCTCAGCTGTTCTTTAATTTCTATCCCAAAACGCTAATTATTATATTATATGTATGGATATGTGCATATTGCTGTGCTTTTGTGAATAAGAGTACAAGCACCAATGTTCACAATAGTGATCGCCATTTTGCTTTGGTTTCGTAGCATTTCAAAATAGTAGTCCAGTGCCTAAGGAAAGGATTCAGCTTTCTCTTGCCAAGGTTATGGTCATGTGGGAATTTTTAATCAGAATAAAATATATGTGATTAATATGGGAGCTTTCCATTGTCCATTAGACTTAACACTGACTTGGACTGGTAAGTATTCAGAGTGAAGTTGTCCTGAGTCTGCTCTCTCTGCTTTGCAGACACTTTATTTCTATTGTCTATCAATCACAGCTCTAAAACTTATGCTCTATGCCACGTAAACACTTTGTTGGAAAAAAAAAAACCCTATGAAATCTCACTGGTACACTTATTTTAGCTTACAGTTCAATAAAATCACTATGAACATTCATGAAAAGAAATCTTAGAATTAAAAGTTAAATAGGAAAGTGTATTCTTAAAAAATATTTGTGGTTTCTGGTTAAATAAACACATTTTCATAAAGCTGCATGTTCAAGCTATTTTATACAAATGGAACAAATCAGCCAAAAATTCATTTACAATTTTTATGGTCTGTACTAACCCATTTCTAATAGCAGGGAACACTTTTGTGTCTCTGCATGCTATCTGTGGAAAGAGGTGAATTTTCATTTATTTAATGCAAATATTCATCCAAGGTAAACTCTTCAGGCATATGTGAAGCATGCTTCATGGCAGCTTTGTGCCAATAGGAAAATAACATGACATAATTGTACAATAAATGGAGTGCTGCCACCTCCAAATCACCTGCAGCCAGTGTCATGAATAAAGAGAAGAATACAGGGAGTCTGGGGTGTTTTTCTGCTACTTTCTAAGCTACTTTGCTTACAAATTATTTAATTCTGATCCTATGTAGCTGGACATCGTGACAATCTCATCTTTAGAACTGAGAAATTAAGATCCTTTTTTAAAGCTTTGAAAAATGAAAAGTGCATTCTTCGTTGATGTACAAAGCTTTCAACTTTACAATACGCATTTCGCTAACGAAGTAAGAAGGTAAGAGGGGCAAAGATGCTGGTTTCAGACTTAACTGCATATAATAGCTGAGCTTTTATGTTTGTTGCTTGATGAGGCATTGTCCAGACTCATACTTTAATGACATTATTTTCCAAGTAAATTCAAATATCAACCTTTAAAGCAGAAGTATGATTTTCTATTTTCCATTGAAAATCACTGCTGACATAATGACCCAGAAATCACTCAACATATGACAATATATTCTGCCACCTGGTTTTAAAATACCCTTGATGGGGTTTTCAGCATAACAAGTTCTTCTCTACCACAGGAGAGGATGTTAAGCAGTTTTTCTGAATATATATCAGTATTAGAAAATCATGTTTTCAAGTTGGTGGAATGCTGTGTTTTGTTTTGTTCTGGGGTTGCTCCATTTAAGCATACCTAGAATGGGGACTAGTGACCCCAAGTCTACACTGGCTTTTACGTATTCCTTTTCCAAGCCCAGCTTTTGATATTTTCTAACAAATTCAATTTGGGGCTTCAGTAAATGGGAATCCATTCTAACTTTAGGCAATATCGTGTTTAGAATAATATGGAAGTGCAGTGGCCTAGCCCACAATGAAAACAACTTCTAAAATGAACTGATGGGTACTCTTATTACCAAGGAGAACAAAGTTTGAAATTATTTATTTTAAAGGCTATGTCTCTTACACTAACTAGAAGAACCACATTTTAAGGCATTAACTATGCTTCTAAATTAGAAGCATATTGCTATTTCTATGTAATTTATTAATTAAATGTTATTGGAATAATTTTATTAATTGTTCCTTACCATAATATTCTAAAATCCACGCATAACATTCTTGAAAATCAAATCTCAACTGAGTATTTTAATAAAACATTTATACCATGGAATACTACTCAGCCATAAAAAAGAAAATTTTACCTTTTATGACAGGATGGATAGACTCGGAGAACGTTACACTAAGTGAAATAAGCCAGTCAAAGAAAGACAAATACCATGTGATGTCATTCATATGTGGAATCTAATGAGCAAACTGAACTAACAAGCAAAATAGAGACAGACACATAGGTGGAGAGCAGGGTGACAGCTAAAGTGGGGGTTGGAGGTAGGGGGTGGAGGGATTGAGCAAAAAAGAAAAAGGACTCATGGACACAGAACAGTGTGGTGATTGCAGGGGTGGGTATAAGCGGACTAAAAGGAAGTGGAAAAAAATACAATTTAAATTTTTTTAAATAGAATATTATGTTATATGTGTGTTAATAAGACCAAAGTTGGTCTGAATTAAATCTTGGCGGGATAAAACTTTAGAAACAGAACTAATTTCTCATTCTCTCTTCCCACCCTGCCACATACAACTTCACTAGTAAGAGTGCCTTAATTCAAATGTTCACAGGCTGATCATTTCTCAACGGGACAATATCCTACTCACTGGTCTTTGGTGTCTTTCAAACTCTAAACTGATGACAAAGTAATTATGTAAAATACAAACTTGATCTTGTAACTTTGATTTAAACCCTTCAGCAACTCTTCATGGCTTTCAGAATAAAGTTAAAACTTCAGAGCTCAGCACATAGACCCTCATCACATGATCACTACCAACCTGACCATTTGGAGGAACCTCATGCTTTATTAAACCTAGTGGTCCCCTGAATGGCACTCCCTTCTATATTTTTGACTTTCACAAATAGTGCTTTCATTTGGCCAAATTTTACTTGTCATCAAAACTCCACTGATATTACCACCATCTGTTGAAGTATCTTTTCCTACAACATATAAGGCCCTAACGGCCAATGACTTTGAATTCTATATCTAGCATAGGTCCTAGGGCATACCTCATGGTCAATATTTGTTTGTTGAGTGAATAAATAAAAGGATGCATGAAAGAAAAATGTCAGGTGAACTGGAGTCACACGAACAAAAAATATAGTCTCTATGGCTGTCAATTTGAACTAAATTAAGAACTTAATGACAGTTGTGCATTAATCTCAGGAAGAATGTAGGTTGCTAAACTATTTTTTCTCTCGGTCCTTTGCAGTTGTTTTGCCCTCCCATACTTTCAGCATAATTTTTTAACAACTTGCTTTGTTGAGCCTTCAAAGCATCCAAGTTAGAAACAACAGCTCTCTTATTCTTAGTTCATTGGTTCACATAACATTTAATTAAATTATATAATTACAAAAACAAGCACCACTGACATAATCAGGTTTGGAAGCAAACACAACTGGCTCTGGGCAAACACACAACTCAACCAGTGGGAGAAGTGTGTCAACAGACTTGCCCACAGGAGTTCGGAAGCAGATGCTACCACTCAGTGAGTTTTGTGAAGTATGTGGAGAGAATCTGTTAGTCCAGAAGTGATGAGTCCAGAGGTGTACAATTAGGATAAGAGAGCAGAATTTTTTTGCTATTTAGTTTAGAATCCAGCAATGTTTTGAAGTCAGCATCCTGAACATGAGTTCTCAACATACAGAAGCAAAGTTCTAAATGTGACAGGCACAGGAGACTGAACTGAATTCATTTTGACTCCAGAATATAACCTGGACATCTCTGGTTTTTAATATCTGATATTTACTAATTCTCTCCTTGAAATAGCAGAATACAGAAAATAATGGGAAACTCAGTTTCTGGTAGAGTTTTCCTTTTATTTTCTCCTTAGCTCCTTCAATTTGAATGGACTGTAATGATGAAGATAAATAGTCAGGAACTCACTCCGTCTCTGAGTCAGGCATTATGGCAAACCAAAGGATGCACGAAATGATGTTGTTTTCATTTCAGAGATGCCTTTCAAAATCTTTATATTAACCTGAATTACTTTTCACCAAGATGACCTAATTACATAGCTGAAGACAACAGTGATGCAGAAGTCAGTGTACCAATTATAATGATAAAACATTGAGAGCACCTTTTAGGGAGAAAACACACCTTTTTTTGGTCATAGTGTCACCTCAAATTCATGAAAAACTAAACCTCACTGAAAAACAAGGACAAGGGCTGGGGGAGGATGGGAGAGACTCGACGTTCTCTCTGGCAGAGGAAATAGTTACGGGAAATGGACGTGTGGCAGCCAGATGTTTCTACTAATCTCAACAATGCCTTAGCTAAACTGTTCCCTAAGTAATCTGTACAGATTGACTTTTAAAACCTGGTGGGCTCCTTCTGAAATAGCAAGCCTATCTCTTAACACTGTCATTCAATCTCCAAATGGTGGTCTTAGACATTTTTCTCTTTTATGGTCCACAAATAACAGCTCTCTTGAACCTACCTACTTTGGAGTGTCATGAAAAGTGAATGAATTTTTTTTCTATAAATTACACAAATGTGCACATTATGGCATAAAATATATATAATGTATCATAATACATCTCTCATGCTATAACATATTTTATCTCAGAAATTATAATTACGTAAATTTCAACAACACACCAGGAGCCGCCAATAATCCCAAATTAATTGGAGTCCCTAGTCCACTAATACCATCAAACAAGTTTTTTATTTCTGCCTTGGAATCTGTTCCTCATGTCCTAATATCCTCTTGTTCCATGATTCCACAGAACTACTAAATTGGGACTTATTCCTGCTTGAAATAAATGCTTACAAATTTTTATTTTGCCTTTGTCACTCTCTGATGAAGATTACTGTCCTCACTATGAAGAACGTCTTGGGTTTAAAGATTAAACTCTACAACTATGTCTGCAGAGCTTGCAAAGACTGGCTCTTAGTTTATTCTTGTATTGCGTGCAGGAAATTGTGGCTAGGTATTTTCAGATAGTAGCCGGTATTTTGAGTACAGTCTTTTTAAAACCTCAGCAAGAGAGGGTCTCTGGAGGGAAAGCTGACATCACAATTATTGGTCTCAGCAAGTGCTGGGCCCAGAGTGTGCCGATGGGCTGTAGGCACTGAAGCAAGCGGAGCTCACACCGCTTTCTCTTTTCTCTGCCCATAGATTGCTGTTTCATCAAACTCCACTTTTGACTCCAAGGCTTATTGTTGACCCCTCACTGTTTCCTCTCTTACCCATCATGTCATTCTCAGTCTTACAGTGGGAAACACCTGGAAGACATTAGTATGGTTGTAACAATAGAGAAGCAGGTCAAGAGCTGGTTCCAGATGAGATCAGAAACAAGAATTTGGAGAAAAAAGGAGTGTGCAGAGGGCAAAAGAAGAGCTGGGAGGAAGGAAAGGAAACATCTGAACAGTAATGTTCTTCACCCTCCCTTCCACCCTACTCCATTTTGGTCTATGCTGCACTCACCCTTCTTCCCCCTCCTCTCACTTCCCACCACTCTCCACCTCCAGACAGCAGGGTTTCCAGAGAAGGTGTGGAGTCACAGCTCCTCCAGCCAAATCCCTGACAGCTTCCTTCAAGGGCTGGCACTTGGCATCTGAAACAATAATGACCCAAACCACTAGGATGCAGGACTAAACCCCACATGCATTCCCGGAAATCCACCTCCCCTCCAATTACCCACCACAGAAGCAGCTGCACCGGGTAGAGAAAGCTGGGGAAACATGGTCCCAGCCAGGCACAGGTCTCAAAATATAGGCCAAAAAAACCACCACAGGAAGCTAAAATAGACCTCCAAAACCACAAGCACTAGGATGCATCCACCACACATCACAGCACCCAGCAATGGGTCTGATAAAGCTGGATTCCAATTGCTTTGTGGTCATTGGTGAGGTGAAGCATCAACCCAACTGTGCTGTCACTTCTTATAAGCTGCCAACCCACCCAAATTCGCATGTCTTTGAGTCACTGACCTAGTAAGATTGAAAATGCTAACTTGACTTTCCTTGCCTTCAAAGAAATGATGGATCCCAGATGTGTGTGTGTAAAGAATGACCAGGAAAAAAAAGGGACACTTTAAAAACTTAAACTAAAATGAACAAAGCACAACACTGAGACGATGGAGGGTCAGGAAGGTAGGAGGTGTTGTTATGAAATGCACACCACGTTGTGCAGGCATACTCGGAATCTCCTACATTTTGTGAGAGCTGGCAGGAAAAGAGGCAGAAACCTTGTCATTGCTCATCACGGACAAGTGTCAGAACTCCAGCCAAGCGAGGGATCCCTGGATTGCTGCACACGTCAGGTGTCCACTACCTGTGGAGGAAGCCCCAGCAGCTTGGCAGGATGTTTGTCCAGGAGGAGGGCAACAGGGGGTGGAGGCTGTTTTGAATCATAGGAAGGTGAACAGAAAGGAAATTGCATCACCCCTGCCCCCGACACACACACACAAACTTTCTCTCTTCTATTCAGTTTTTTGTCTGGTTGAGTTGTTCTCAACTTCCCCTTTTCCCTCTCCCCACCTTCTGCCACCGGTCCCTGGAGGAATCCCAACAGTACACAAACGAGGAGATATTAAACAAATGAATTGGCTCCAGACACCGTCACTAAATTGGGTATAAGTACCCACTTTTCTGACCCCATTCTACATTTATGTAAGAAGAACAGGCTTAATTGCCCCAACCCCACGGCTATGTTGACATATTTCCAAATGATTACATAACTTCCCCACATCCTTCGCTGGGAAGGAGTGTTTATCAAAAGCGTGGAAACTGACAGGATGGCATTATTAGCATGGCTCTGAGCCGATCGCATTGCCGATTTGTTGAGGATGATTTTAACACTAGTCACTTACAGACGGGATGCTTCCTGACACATTGCCCTCACGAAGGTAGACTACATAATAAAGGCATGCAAATGGAATGATGGAGGGATTACAGCAACAGCAGCCATGGTGGGGGAGTCCGGACGTATTCTGAAATTATTATAGGGCTAACAATGAAAACATAATTCGGGGTTCACCTTCATCTGGGATTGTCTGTTTATTTAAGATGCATATGTGAAAATGATGCACCAGGAGAGTGAATTCCAATGACATTACCTCTGGAGGCAGGAAAAATAATATCGACGTAAATAAACAGTTGCAGGGGAGGGAGAGGGAGGTTTTCTGTGATTGCCAATCACGACAAAGAGTTCAAAGCCTTAGCAAGGGAGCCTATATCCTTCATAAACATAGAGGGTCAAGGTGAGTGTCCACCAGCAATGTAGCCTTCATCCCCACCCAATGGTCCAGTAATCTTGGATCAACAAATAAACATAGATAATCAGAAATGACCCTCAAAAAAGAAACTCATGAAATACCTAATAATTTGTCTAAGTGCAACTGGACCACAAAGAAGGTATCGTATTTGAGAGGTGAAGTATCAGTTTTTCTTTCACTGCTTTCTTAAGGGCTGATTTGGCCAATCAAAAGAGCTTCTTTCTGGCCCCCAGTAATGCTTTAGCTGGAGGGTTGGGGGTGTGAGGCTGCGTCATGGGGTAGGGATGCATTTGAGGCAATATTGTTTTCCTGACCAGACCATTGGATGTATCACATCAGGAGTGGCGGTAGTTTGGCTAAGGGAGTGGTGCCTGAAGCAACCAAGACAAGATAAGAGCTCCCTGTCACTCACTCTCAATTATAGGGGCTGCAAATAGATTTGTGTGAATCTGCTATAATTATCTGGAGACGAGTCTGCAGATTCCACAACAATGTCGGCATTTGGGCTTCGGCTTTCCACCACAGAGTCCAAGCCAACTCCCCCACAGGTCTGCAACTGCTCTCATTTTCTGTGTTTATCTCTGTGCTCTGTCATCTCCAGCTTCTGATTGCTTTGCTAAAAGGTCTGGGTTTATGACTGTTTCTGCCCCACCTCTCCTTCTGTTTCATTTTACCTCCTTAGGAGGAAGAGAAGCATAGAGAAAGATTTCTAGCTCTGTGATTTAAGGATATGCTCCTGAATACAAAGGTTTGGTTGCTCGGTAGTCTACAGCTGCTGGAGCCTGGAACAGTACTGATGGCCTCCCGGCTGCCTGCCCCTGCCCCAGGCTCCTAAAGAATGGGCAGGTGTGCATGCAATTGTTCTGGTGTCACTGCGGTCATTTTTCACCATATATTGCTAACTGCTGCTTCTTCTATTTCAGATCTGCATTAAGATATTTTTTCCCTAAAGGACCTAAAGCTCCTTTTTAAAAAAAATGTTTTAAAGATTTCAAAAAATGATTATCAAATTTAAAAACCACACAATTATCAAAGAACATGAATAGGCAGTTATAAAGTATGAACATCTTGTAAACATGGGAAAAATTCTTTAGTTTCCATCATCAGTCAAAGGTGTGTACACAGAGTTAGTATGAATGTGGGGAAATGGACTCTCCTATAGAATGTTAATGGCAGAATAAATTGGTATAATTTATTGGAGGCCAGTTTGGCAATACAGATCAGCATTTTTAGTGCATATCCCTTTTTTAATTAATAAAGTGTTTTTAGAATAGTGTTAAGTTCACAGTAAAATTGAGCAGGGAGTACAGAACATTCCCATATATCTCCTGCCCCCACCTGTGCACAGCCTCCCTCACTATCAGCATCCTGCTCATCACTGGTACACCCCTTACAAGCCATTAACCTGTGCTGACACATCATTGCCATCCGAACGCCGTACTCCACGTTTGGGTTCACTGTCGGTGTTGTACATTCTAAGGGTTTTGACAAATGTATAATGACATGTTTTCATCATTATAACATCATGCAGAACAGTTTCACTGCCCTAAAAATCTGCTGTGCTCTGCCTATTCATCCTTTCCCCCAACCCCTGGCACCCACGATTATTTTACTATCTCAATAGTTTTGCCTTTTCCAGAATGTCATATAGTTGGAATCATACAATACATAGACTTTCATATTGGTTTCTTTCACTTGCATGTTCTTTTAGTAATGCACATGGAAGTTTCCTCCATGTCTTTTCATGGTTAGTAGATCACTTCCTCTTAGCACTAAATACTATCCCATTGTCTGAATATTCCAGTTTATTTATTCATTCACCTACTGAAGGACATTTTGGTTACTTCCAAATTTTGGCAGTCATGATTAACACTCATGCTATAAACACTCATCTGCAGGCTTTTGTGTGGACACATTTTTAATTCATTTGTGTAAATACCATGGAATGTGATGGCTGGATTGTATGGTAAGAGTGTGTTCTGTTTTGTAAGAAACTGACAAGCTGTCTTCCAAAGTGGTGGCACTATCTTGCATTCCCAACAGCGACGAAGAAGAGTTCCTGTTGCTCCCCAGGTTCAGCGTGGTCAGTGTTTTGGATTTCAAGTGTTCTAATATGTGTGTAGGGGCATCTCACTGTTGTCTTAATTTGTAATTCCCTAGTGACATATGATGTTGAGGCAAAGCACTTTTTACATCCATCCATCAGTGAAGTGATACCTCTGAATAAAAAGTTAACTCTGGAAACTTATCATATTATAAGCATGATAATATGCAAAAAAGGACACATTTGAAATAAGCCAACCTCCCATCAGGAACAGAGACATTGTTCAAACACCCCGAAGAACATGACACATACATACCATGGTGAGCTTGTATTCAATACTGCCCAGGCCACTGTCCTTCAAACATTTTTGACCATCACATGCAATTAAAAAGCATTTTACTTTTAGAGTGAACACACACACAACTGAAACAAAGTCTTCAGAAATTAATTTTTATTGTTTCTACACGGGCTGCACTTATTTCAATTTTAAGCCAACTTAATACAGTCTTTATTCTGTTTTGTTTCTCAGAAATAGTGATTTCTGCCATCAAAATCGATTTCATGACCTGTTAATGAGTTACTACACAAATTTACAAATAATAAAATCAAAATAACCATAGTCCTAAATCTGTGTGTGTGTGTGTGTGTGTGTGTGTGTGTGTAAAACATAACCTGAATTCTCAGAATGTCAGAAAATGTAACCAATTTATTTCCTCAAAGTCAGTTTTGATAGGCAGAAACAGGAACAAGCACAGAGTGTTAGAAGGAAAGAGAAACACTCCAGAGGCCCCCAGTTGCAAAGAAAGGGGGCAGTAGGGACACCCTTTTACCCTTTGGGTCTAGCTCTGATTTAGGAGTCACACTTTTTTGATGAAGCTTAGCATCGCCATCTGGAAAACAAAACAGCAACCAACCTGAGAGTAAAGAATAGAGAAGCAATTACTTGACTATAATGTACAGAAAAGCCATTTTCGTGCCCATCTGAAGCCAAAGGGCCTAGTTTCCTAGAATTTAAAGATGAAATAGATTCAAGCAAGATCACTGGTTTCCATTTTGAGTACAATCTGCGTCTACTCTGGTTCTACTGTGAACAAGAAGAGACAGCATCCGGCTTCTGGCGATGCCCACACCTCCAGCTTGGACTCAGTCTTTTAACCCTTCCTCCTCGGTAAATTATGTCAAGTACTAACTCATCTAAAATAGCAGTTGGGGAGTTTGGAAGGATAAGAAAAATACAAATACAAAATGCTTTGAAAAAGTTAATGCAGCTTTATAAATACACAATTTTTCTAAATCAATGAAAATATGTATTCTGGAAATATAACCGTATTCAACCTTCATGGTTTGTTACCCAGCAAGCAACAAATCGGGTATGTAAAAACTTAACAACTTGAAATATGTCATATGAGAGATCAAAACCTCCAAGTTTTCTGCCCACCACCTGTACCCTACAACACCCACAGAAGACATGACTTAGAAAGGAGGGGAAATTTTATCATTTTAAGTTAATTCACCACCATAAAGTTGTTAAATGCTGTTCAGAATAATATATTCAGAATAACACATGGAAATAATAAAATCCTCTGTAGCTTATTCCTCCTCAGGCGCAGGTTTGATTTCTTTTTCCCTCAGAGTCTGTGTGGCCAACTGTTTATCAGGTATCTGCAATGTATGATGTGCAGACAAGTTTTTTCAGTCTTCAAAGATTATAAAGCATTGACATGAAAACACTTTTTTAAAAAAAGTCGGTGTTATTCCCTTTCTGGTGTCAGGAATGTGACACTGCTTTGCTGGGCAGCTGGAGACAAGCTAACACAGCTCCCCAAAAGGAAACACAATCACAGGACGGAGGGAGTAGATTTTGAGGCAAGAAAAACCTCTCAATAAAATAAACTTCTGGGGCCACAGGGGACAGGTCATCAGATCCCTTGAGTAGCTGTCCTGGTGGCCACGTGCCTTCATTTCCATCACAGAAGCAGTGAAACTTCCTCTAAGTCCACTTGACTCTCTTGTTTACTTTAGGAAAAACTTCAATCAAAGTTATTAACCAATAAACAAACAAAACATATAATAAGAAAAGTCTCTGAATCTGGCCCAGCAGTGAGATCCTGGAAATCAGTCTTAACATTATTTGCAAAGGAGAGATTGCTGGTAGGAATATATATGTTACATTTGTACACCGGAGCCAAGCACTGTAGAAGTCATTCACTTCTCTTCCCCACCTTTCTCCAGATACAAATCTACCAAGCCAGTGCGTGGCCTGAAAACTCACACCTGGAAAATAACTGTTAATGAGTACCAGTTTCTCCTGAACCAGAAGTTTGAATTCCCCTCCTTTTCCAAACATCCTGTTTTCCACCCCGCAGTTTCCCAACAAGTTGTCAAAAGGAAACTAGATTTATCTCCAAGATACTTTAACAACGCCCAACAAAAGGCAGCACCTCACCAAGGCACTTAGAGCCATCCTGAAATGCAGAAATGCTTAGTTTAGACGTAAAAATATATGTTTACATGTTTCAGCACAAGTTAAAAATATTCTTGCATAGAAAGCCTTACTTAAGAAGCCACATGCATGACAAACACATATAACCTTCCTTTCTTGTGAATAAAATACCAGCCCCAGGTAGACAATCTATTCTCAGTACTTCTAAAGACTTACTTGTAAAAGTAATGAGTTACATTACAAGGGACATGGCAAATCATACATTGGTAATGCAATTTTGGATACATTGCCTTTGTGATTGTACCCATGAGTATATGCTCATGTTCACCTGGTTTTATTTTCTTGACTTTGTGTGTGTGTGTGTGTGTGTGTGTGTGTGTGTGTGTTTATGATATTTTTGTTTTGAGTATAATTACTGCAAGAATCATTGATGCCTTATTTTCATTAGAAGTCTTTATTGTAGTTATATATTCTGTACAAGAGTGAAGGGAAGATGGGGCCGAAGGAATAGCAAATAAAATCTCAGTCTTTGTTGCTTTGTAACTGTTTTCTTAGCCACCAAAGGTTTGGGTGTTCTCTCAGGTGTGGGTTTACTACCTGTCTCTACCAGCTGCTACAGTGGTGGCTTCCTATCGTGAACTTCTTTCTTGACAGATAAGTCCATACTGTTATTAGACACTATCTTTTTTTTCTGCAAAAACCGGAAGTACATTAGGAGTACACAGCTTCTGCCAAACCAGTACCACTTTGAATAAAATGATACTTGTCTTCAGCTTAAAGTAACAAAGAGTAATTCAGTTTGAACGGATTTATATAAAATTTCTCAAATAATGGACTGTTCCCTGCCGCAAGTTCATTGAACTTTACAAAATGTAGCTACTTCCAATTGGGAAATTTTGAAAACAGTTCCACAACTAATTAAACAAAGACAGTGAACTTAACAGGGAAGTTAGCAAAAACTAACTGATGATTATAGACTCATAGACATGTACACATACTTGTTAATATTTGACTGTAATTTCTGATGCACAGTATAAATGACAAACACAGCTACAGTTTGCGGTGTGATTTCACCCACTCTGCATGTCTCCTTCTCCTGTTTAACTTTTAAAGACTGAATCGAGGGTCAGCTGAGGTGTTCCCTCAACACTAACCGAGCCCTATGTGAAGGGGTAAGGCCGTAGGCAGAATGCACGAAGCCCCAGTGCCAGGTGGGGCTCATTCTGTAGAGGACTACAACACAGCAGACAGTGACTGGATTTCCCTCCTATTTGAAAACCGACTCCCTGCCTCTGAAACAAGAAAAGGAAACAATTGCATCCCTCTACTTCCTGCTCTCCTGTTAGGTCTTCCAGTTGATCTTCAGAGGAATAATTTTTGGTGAAGAGACCTTGTTCTATTGTTTGAAATAGATGTTTGATACACCCTTACAATTCTGAGTTAGGATTTTTCCTTCTCTTTGTTAAGGCTACAGTACTTCCCCTCAATGCTATAGAAAATGATAATAGAATATTAGATATGAAGGGCCCATGGAGGTCAACAAAAGAGTTGAACTTCATGTTGCAAATGAGAAAACTGAGCATGAGAGAAGGAAGTGATAGGCCAACTCTCACACAGTCAAGTCCTGGTACAATAAGAATGAGAGCTGGGTCTCTTGCCTCAAAGCCTGGAGAGGTTTTCCTGAACCTGCTTGCGGGGGGGTGGGGGGGAGGCATATCAATCAAATGTATGATTACTTTGATGCTCTGTTTGTTTTTCATGATTTTTAGAGCAAATCCATTTTTATGTATATAATATTTATATTTTGAACAGGGATATACACACCCAACAGGTATTTAAGAAATGTCTGATGAACTGAAGAAGTGTCTAGTATACTCTTTCAAAGGTTTTTAAATATTTTTTTCATATGATGAAAAAGATAACAAATTCACAGAAAGGAAAGTAGAAAACTGGTTTTCTACATAATAACCCTCTCTCCGAGCCTTGATGTTGTGAATTTATGGTTGGCCTTTCTAGCTCCTTGCTTGTCCTCTGAGCTTGGTAGCCTTTCCACTTAACTCTGGGGTCTAACATTTCAGTATCTTATTTGCGGAGGTGGAGAAGTTAAGAGTAAACAGCGTCCTCGAGACTACACAGCAAGTCACTGTGACCCTGGCAAGTGTGGCAAGATGAGGCAGCTCCCACTCTCTACCACACACAGGGGCTTCAGATGTTTATAAACATCTGTAGGAACATGGGGTGTTGCTTTTCTTCGATTTATGAATGTTTGATGCAACTGCAAAGCACTTCTAATCCTGCTGCTATTGTGTGAAGCTGTGCAGGAAGACTGCTCGGTATACGTGGAATATAAGACAGATTTTTTTAATACAGCATGGCAGTCAGACACATTCATTTTGTTTAGTCCGTGTGGCATTTCGGGGATGTTCCAATCAGTGTAAATGAAGATTATTTAAATGCAAATTGTAATGCAGTATATTCTCTTGAATTGGGAGCAAATGTTCATCCTATAAAACCATAGGGTAAAATACTCTGGAAGCTTACTTTTAGGATTTTATTTACAATACACAAACCAATAATCAGAGTTTAAGTGCAATTATTTTATTAATATGATAGAAGGTGTTTTTTCTAGGCAAATATTTCTGTAAAAGTTAAAGCAGTATTTGATAATTCAGTACATCTTAAAAGTCTCATGTAATTAGGATATTTTATTTTCTGTACTTTTTGTTTAAATGCCATATTTTTTTTTCTTTTTCCTTTTAAGAAATCCCAGTTATTTCCAAGTGAAAGATACAAGGGTACTTAATAACAAACATTTAAATTTCAAAGCCAAAAAGTAGACCAAAATAAAAAATAAATTGGGTTTCAGTGAATCATCTCACCCACTAATACACGCTGTGCCAAGGATGTGGCAGGCCCTGGTTTGATAAAGGAAAACTATGAAGTAATCAATGTGACTGACACTCAAGGGTAAGAAACACTTCTTTTTTTGTGTGTATAATTGAGAATTTTTTGATTGTCAAAAGAACACACTTCATGTGTTTCTAAAAATAACATGCAATACCTTAATGTCACATCCAAGAAGCTTATTTCACTTTTACATGCCGTATGTGTTATTAATTATATTATTAATATTAAAAATGCAATAAAGCACTAATCAAGGCTCCATTCCCAACAAGTCATAATTAAATAAATGCCACATTCCTGACTGTGGTAAGGCCAATTAAATCTAATTTCTTTTCTGTTTCCATACATAGGCTTCATCTGTATATGCTATCCATGAGTAATTAATTGCCACCAACGCCTTCCTCGGAAAGGGGATGTCTGAGACCGGCAGCATAACACATGCCCCTGAGACCAAACACAGCCTGATGCTGTTTGGGATGTTCATGGGTCTTTCGTGACCCAGAGTAAATTTTTTCTCTCTACAAACTGCCCTCCATTCTGTCTCTTTTGTGCACAGAGCTATTTGGAGTGCTTGCCCTCAGAAGCAAATTCTGACTGCATAGAAAGCCACAGGCAGGGTAGGAAGGGCTGCCCACTTTGGTGAGCATCAGGTCCAGGAGCTCACCTCGGGAAGTCAGTGCCAGGGGAAAAGTCAAGAACCATATGATTTCACTCATATGTGGGATATAAAACTGAAAAAACAAAAGAACAAACAAAACACAAACACACACTCAGACACGGGCACCAGTATGGCGGTCACCAGAGGGAGAACAGGCGGGAGGGGGGAAAGAGAGGGTTGAGGGGTCAGATGTGTGGTGGAAGAAGGAGGTCCGAGTGTGGGTGGTGAGCACACAATGGGATACACAGAGGATGATGTGCTGTGTTCTTTAAGCTTATGTAATTGTATTAACCAATGTCACCCCAATAAATGTTTTTAAAAATGTAATTAAAAGTCTGTGCCAAAACATAAAATTCCAAATGGGTCAAGTTTAAATGCATATTTTAAAACTTTATTAGAAAATAACCTACCACTCAGAATAGATATTTGGGAAAGAATTACATTTGTTTTTGAATTGGGAATTAAGCTTCAAAGGAAGCCTCAGATTGGCCAGATAATGATTAAATATGGTCTCAATGGAAACATTAGAAACTGTTTTTAGGGAGAAAGACCTGGCCATGCATATATTCATAGGTTCTTCAATGGGGAAGGAACCACGAGAGTTAAAACAGCTGACTTCCTTCTCTTAAGAAAGGGCTGCTTCCAGTTTATTCCTAACAAAGGAAGATCAAACGTATTTTTAAAGTCTCAGCCACAGAATATACTTCTCTTGCTAATCTGACACTTAAGGATCCCTTTATGAAAACAACGCATTTATCCTCACATCGTCCTGCTGGACCAGTTTGCTGGGGGAGAGGGAAAACAGTTTGCTCCCATCTCCAGACAAGAACCCCTTTAGAGGTAAAGATGATTATTCAGCTTCACCATTCCCTTCTGCAAGCTACACATCTGAACCCCTTAACCTTTTCCCTTCAAATTCTCCACACCACTCTGCACCCTACACAGCAGCTGGACTGAAAGCAACTCAGAAGCTGAGCAGTCCTGAGCACAAAGATTGTGTTGTATTCCCTATGCCAGACTATTGTAATGGTTGCAGCATCTTTCTTGAGTTTGAGACACGCATTCTGTTTTGTTGTCAACTGGCTTCTTATCCACAATGAAAGCTTTTGCCACACCTGCAAAGAGGAAGGCATCCCAAATCTCATACATGTAAGCTGAGCTTTCTTACCCCAGGGGACCTCCCCTTTATCTATCCCCTTCTGTTTACTTCTAACCATGCCTCACAAGTTGTAAAAGTCACCCTTACTTTGGAGGCTAGCTTTCAGGGTTATCCTCAAGCTTGGGATCTGTTTCTCTCTATCGCATCCATTTGAATATGTGTAAATATATTAGACAATAAAGGCCCATGAGTGGCCCCCAAAGAACTCCCCTAGCTTGAAGCTGATTCACTGATTACCACTCTTCAAATAGACTCTGCATTTAACCTCTTCATGCTGGTAGTTTCTAGTTCATCTGGATTTTTACATTGCATGCACTTATACCCTCGGTGAAACCCTATGAGGATGTATTCATTACCAAACACCCATGTGTATGTTTCTCTGTGGGAATATATAGTAAATTAAGATGTCCTTCTGACATCAGTAAAGCCGTGGCCTGGAATGCTGCAGTGTTTAACCACAGGTTTGATCCTACTTCCTTTGTAAATCACCTTGGGCATGTGCTTTCTGAAATGTGTATGTGAATTATTGCCTTATTTTCATACTGTGGGTATTGTTTATTATGGGAGGGCCATTAACCCTGTGAGATGCAGATAATTTTCCACTTGCTTGTCTACAGCAGAAGATCATTTACTGTCACACTGATTAAATATATTATGACAGCACAGCCACTACTGTGCAAGGTACGGGCACAGGAAGAACATGCTTCATGTGCTTTCTCTGCTGGCTCTCTGCAGAAGAGTTTCTGTATCTAATTTGATACTTTTCAAATAAAGAACATCGCATTACCAGGAGCCATTTTACCCTTATATGCTCACATACATTGGTCTCCAGAGGAAACCCAGATAAAGGATTTATATAAAAATTGTACTTACAAAGTAACACTCCTGATTAAGTTTATTATTAGTGTGTGTACTCTTGATGCCTCAGACACTGAACTCAAGGTTTCTCCTTTAGCACAAGCAATAAAGCAAACCCCAGGCTGACCTTCCCCAAGACAAGCGCTAAAATAATGGTATTCCCTAACTTACTTTTAAACCTAAGCCTACAATGAGAGCTTGAACAAGGATCAGGAAGGACGCGTCTCACATACACATGTACATAAAGATACATAATAAATTACGTTTTCTACACCCTGTCTCTATACACAGACATAAGCTGCTATAATTTAGTTATTTACTATGTACTACTCGTGGTGTAAAATGTCATTTTCTAAGAATACATCCGAGGCTTAAGTCAGCATTTTTATGATATCATCTGCACTGGGAAAACATTAAAGGCTCAATATTTAATAAACATAATAAACATCCCCATGAAACAAATTGTTCATAAACTACCTGTTTAATTTTTCAGGGTTCCTGAACCACATATTTTCTTATTAGTTGTGAGCCTGCTGGGTTGGAGGATAGATAGGGCCTGTCAGGGATAGAATATATGTAGCGGTTTTATGAATTATTTCTGTGAGGAAAAGCCTATTACAGCTGACAAGAGGGTGATGATATTAGCCCATCATCATTCAGATGGCACCACCCTTCCCCCTTTCATCCGTCAGGCCTCTTGTATGGGGGCTGCAAGCCACACCGTCTTTGCACAGCCAACACAAAGACAAATTCTACTCTTTTTCTGAGTCCATGAAACATTTAGTATTTCATTTTGAATCATGGCAGATGACAGAAACAAATGGCCTAATGAATCTCACTTATTGTCCCTTGCAAATCTGAAGATGAGCTAAAAGTAAAATCTGTTTCTTTTCTCTCTTTTTTTCCTTTCTTTTTTTTTTCTCCATTTCTGATGCATTTCTTCTCCCTGGGAAGATCCCTGCTGCATTCTAAATAGATATTGAGATTACAGAATTATTTTCATAAACAAGTCATTGTACAGCTCTTCCACAGCCTCTCTCGCCCTCTCTCTCTCTCTAAGCAACCTTTGAAACAATGTAGGTTATCACCCATTTTGTATAAAATGGAAACAGAACAGGAGGCAGGGTCAGAAGGGAAAATAACAAGTAAATACTTAATGTATTGGGGGGAAAATAGCAACTGCTCATCAAATGGCAGAAAGAATTACATACCTTCTTCTTTTATTTAAAGGAAAATTAAATCTGCCCAAATCATCTGTGGCACCTATTTATAAGTTGTTTGGCCAAACTTATAAAGCTTCTGTGGTTACGTTTTCTAGGTGTATCTACTTGAAATATGGCATGGAGGTCTGTAAGCGAGTTGTTGAGTGAGCTACTCTGGAAAACAAGGAAAAGACTCTGCAGTAACTGCACTCGCCAATGGCACCGTTCACTCAATGTGAAAGGTCCTGGGCAGGACTGAGCACAAAGCCGGGCTGCTCCGGTGGCCTGACGGACACCCCCTATTAGGAGATTGTCTTCACGCTCTTCATCGCGCTGTTTAAAGGGAAGTCTTGTCCTCGGAGTTTGCTGGCTCCTTCAGCTGCAGCAGGCTGCACTGATAGCCAGCCACATGTTGCCAGTAGCCCACAAAGGCATAAGCATTGAGAAATATGCATTTAGCACTGGGACAAGCAAGAAATGCAGATTTGGGGCTAAAAATAGGGAGAGTGCTAGGAGTCAGTGAGAGGATGAGAGAAAAATTCCTTTTCTGATGCTCTGCCATGCCTTGGCCTTTTTTCTCCCTTCTCTCCGTGACTGTAATGGCTTTTCCACAGCCATTAGAGTTGTCAAGTAAATTTTTCTTAGTTCAAGTATGTACAATTGATCCTGATAGATGTTAATAGCTCCCAAACTAAGGCAAAGTCTGCAGTCAACATACAGGAATAACAATTCGGTGGTCAAGAAGAAAAAAAGAAAGTTTGACAGTTGACGCCATAATAGAGGCCAGAAGCAGTTCAGGTCAAATTTCCTTAATTTCTGGGGTGAAATTTCACCAGTGATGCTTCTAAGTCATGCAACATTAATTATATTGTGACTTAATTTAAGATCTGTTTAAGTTATTCCATAATACGTTTTTCTAAACTATGAAATTTTGCAAGCCACACTTGAAAAAATAAAATTTAAATAGCTTGATTTTCTTATAATTTTTTCCAGGAAGAAGACACTATATGAAAGTTTGGTTTTACCTGGCTGGTGTAGCTCAATGGATTGAGCGCAGGCCTCTGAACCAAAGGGTCGCCTGTTCGATTCCCAGTCAGGTCATATGCCCGGGTTGTGGGACAGGTCCCCAATGTGGAGGCAACCACACATTGATGTTTCTCCCCCTTTCTTTCTCTTTCCCTTCCTCTCCCTCTAAAAATATGTAAATAAAATCTTTTTAAAAATACACAAATTATTTTTAAAAAAGAAAGTTTGATTTTAACATTAGAAATACAACTTTTTCTAATTGAATTTATGCGAGATGTTAAGATTTTGATTAGAAATGCCATA
>VMDR010015228.1:0-22574 GCA_007922815.1 Macrotus californicus | reverse complement strand
ATTTGCAGTGACCTTTGTTAGCTGTAGGTGCTTTTCCAAATGAATAAAATTTCTCTTACCCTTAGAGCAGTTTTGTTCTGTTTTCCTCTGTTATTACCTATCCTGCATATTCGTCTAAATCATTCATTCATGTTTGTAGACATTGGTGTCAGTTTTGAGTAGGGGAAGGACAGGATAGTACAAAATATACTTTCTCTCTCTACTGTCTCTACTTGAAAAAATGACCTAACCATTCACTGACACTTAGGATCATTATCAGCCACATTTGATGATGGACTAGGAAATAAATTCAGTAGTGATTCTGGGTGTCCAGGTCTGACAATCATTTATAATAATTGTGAAATTTTTATGAGAAATGCTGAATTAGACAATCATAAAGTAGACATAACCCACCAAAGAATGTGAAAGAAATTTGGATATCTAAGCCAATAAATTAGAGTTTGTTATAGGGGATTTAATTTGAAATATATTTTTACATTAATGTACTTTCCTTTGGAAAATATTTCTATTGTATAATTGGAATATACCTATATTCAATGGAAAATGAGGACCGTAGAGAAGGAAATACATTTAGGTTCATTTCCTAGTACTAGGCCCCATCTCTTACGCACTTCTGTGGTCACAGCATCTTTGAGAGCTGTGCTTTTTACACAGATATGGAGAATACGTAGGAACCAAGTAAATAAGAGCATAGGCAGACATGTGCCTCTTCCAAGGTTCCTGATCACATGTCCTTCATTTTATAAATCACAGAAGTTAATAATTAGTTGTCCGTGAGAAAAGCCACTTAGATACACAAGACATGTTCTTATAATCAGTTGCATTTTATTTGGAAAGAATAAAAATTAAAATTTATATATTTACTTTAGGAACCTTGCAACATAATATAACTACCATGACCAAATAATCGTACAATTAGACAGGCTTTGAAAATATGAAGGCACTTTTAAAAATTGCTTGTGTACAAATTTACCTGGCAACATGATTATTTTTTCCATGCATATCTTTCTTTTTTCCTTGTCTTCTTTCTTAACAGAGAAACAACTTTAAATATCTCATGACATTTTAGGCAGTGAAATTGATGTTTATCTTATACATGAAAGTGAGTGATGACAAAACTACAGAGAAATACTTGACATCCTTTCACGATTTGACTTCCAAGGCCCACGTTTCACTTGCACTGTGCAAACTGCTATATTGAAAGAGCAGGCCTCTGAGGATTTTGAAGATGAAGGCTCGTTGGTCATTCAGGAGAAATGGTTCTTCTAGGCATCCGACTGTGGGAGCACAGTCTGTAAATCAGTCACTTCGCTCAGTCCTAGACAAGTGGTGCGCACTCATAAAGCCGCGCTTCCTTTCAAGTCCGCGTGCTGGTGCTTTCCCGCCATGTTTTTGGCTGGTGACTGTTGCTCTGTTATCCTAGACACTGGCAAATGATTTTTGTTTTCGAGAAGTCTTAATTAGAATTAGGAGGAAAAGTGGTACCAGGGAGAGGAAGGTTGTTTTCTCTACTTTAACTCTGACATGAAAAGAATAGGATATCTTTTCCCAAAGAGAAAAGTCAAAAACCATGTGATTGTTTTTATGTACTTGAAATCACCAGTAAAACACAATCCTCTTTAGTGAGGACACAGCTAATGAGGTAATAGCTTTAGATTCTGTTTATACTTCAACTCTGAAAGGTAATGCTTCTGTTGTCTGCCTTATTTAAAACTGGTAACGTTTGCTGGGATTGCTTCCTCTTTGTTACGTATAAAATACAAATACACTAGTGGCTGTACAAATACACTAGTGGCTGTAGAAAAGACAGAAAGAGAACCAAAATGGAAAAAAAAAGAATAATAAAAATATATTTTGAAATTATCAATTTCTTTTGTCATTCTTAACAATGCTGAAATATGAAATCTTTAGTTAGAAGAAGAAACATAGCAGACTTGTATGGAGTGCTTGCTCTGGGCAATACCCTGCCCTCATAAGCGTGTTACATAAGTGATATGTAAAATATATAGTTGACCCTTGAACAACGTGGGTTTGAACTCCGCAGGTCTCCTTATATAAACACTTTTTTTCAATAGATACTATAAAAGTATTTTCCCTTCCTTATAATTTTCTTAAAAACATTTTCCTCTTCTCTAGCTTAGTTTATTGTAAGAATACAGTATGTAATACACATGACATGTGAGACATGTTCATTGTGCTGCAGCAGACTACTACTAACGTTTGGGGGAAGTCAAAAGTTATATCTGATTTTCAGTTGTGGAGAGAGGTCAGCGTCCATACTCTCTGTGTCCTTCAGGGGTCAACTCTAATACATATTTTCGTCATTTTACATCTGAACAAGCCGGGGCTCGAAGGGCTAAGGAGTAAGTTGTGGTCACAGAGACTGTAATCGTCAGACGGGTGCCAGGCTTCGGTCTCTGTGACGCTAAAGTCCCTGCTGTTTTTTTCTGAGTCCCATTGCCACCTTTGTATAATTAATGAACAGAAAACTTTCCTATGGAGTTCAAACCAACGTCCTTTACTTTGGGGAAGGCAAGCATTGAAAAGTGAGGTTTTTCTCCTTTTCTTCATATGCTTGATGATTATTTTTTCTCTCTCAGTAGATCAGAATGAAATAATTGTCACTTCAGTGAACACAGAAGACAATGAGAAAAATGAAGAGAGGAGAACAGAAATCAATGTAGGTGGTGTTGCCAAAAATAGCAATGTGGACATGGGAACGGACAGACTATCAAACTCTCAGGCACCTCCAACTGCGCCTGCTGGACGGTGCAAGGAAGATCGTCCAGCTGCCTCATCAGTACCAGGCCAAAAAGTGAATCAACTCGGGGCAGAAAAGACGAAAATGCAAGATGCTGCAATTCAGACAGCTCCTTCCCGTAACAGTTTTGATGGGAACCCCCATCATCATTTGTCTGACTTCAAAGTCGATGAAAATGTGCAGACCGCAGGTAACAACAAATCAGGTCAACGTTCCTCTTTACGTCCACAAGGTTCTGTAGGTACCTCTAGAGAATTCAAGAATCAGGGCCCCCAAACTATGTATTCAGAAGATCAACTCACCATAAAAGATTCCATTTATGCACATGGTAATGATGCTGTTTTGCCTCCTGTAGATGGGATTAATAAAAATTCAACTGCTTCTTATATAAAGAATTATCCACTTTACAGACAAGACTACAATCCCAAGCCAAAACCTTCTAATGAAATTACAAGAGACTATATACCCAAAGTTGGGATGACAACTTACAAAATAGTGCCTCCCAAATCCCTTGAAATATTAAAAGATTGGGAATCAGAAACCTTAGGGTATGAAGATGATCGGGATACACATACTTTAGGGAAAAAGCACATTCAAGAGAATGTGAAAGAAACTGCCATCCAAACAGAAGATGTTATTTCTGAAAGCCCAAAGGAGCCACAGGTAGACCTTAAACCCAAGCCTGCACTGGGATCAGAGAATCAGCTGCACAGTGTGGAGAGCCTGCCCCAGAGCACGACAGCAAATCCTCTGAAGCCTACTCCCAGGACGACGAGAGACACTGGTACAGCTCCTTTTGTGCCGAATTTGGAAGATATAAACAATATTTTGGAGTCAAAACTTAAATCTCGTGTTTCAAATCCCCAGACCAAACCAAGTTCTTTTTTCTTGCAAATGCAAAAAAGAGTTTCGGGTCACTACGTGACGTCTGCGGCTGCCAAGAGTGTCCACAGCGCCCCCAACCCTACTGCCAAGGAACCAGTGAAGAAAGAGGTGGAAAGGGACACCCCGCACCCTCCAGAGCAAACCCTTTCTCCTTCGCATGAAACAACGCACCCTCCTCCACAGCCCCTCGTTAAAAGCACTGATGATGGCGTCAGCCGTCAGAAGCCCCCTCAACCTTCTCCTCCTCCTGTAGCTCCAAAACCTGTTTCTCTGCCCGCAAGTCAGTTAGCAGCACTCAATCTGAAGACTCTGAAGACTTTTGGCGCCCCCCGACCTTACTCCAGCCACGCTCCTTCGCCCTTCGCCCTCGCTGTAGTGAAGCGGTCACAGTCTTTCAGCAAAGTGCGAACAGAGTCATGCAGTGAGGGAGGGCCTGCCCTGGCTCCGAGTGACACGGGGGAAGGGAAGGTTCCTTCTGTCAATAAACTTGCTGACGTCCCACAACTAGGCGTCAGTAATAAGGTAAATGTTACCTTTTTAAAAATAAGGGGTTTTATACAGCATGGTTTAAGTGGGAGTTAACAAGCATGTTGATATGTTTGTGTATTATTTAAGTCTGAATTCATACTCGAGTATCACACTACCTACCATAGAAAAAATGTAGTACATAGAATCCGATTTTTTATTCTCAGAGTTATTATAATTCTTAAATCTGATTGGGTATTACTATAAGGTCACCATATAATTATATCATCAGCAAATATTTTTATTTAAGTTTTCTTTGCTCATACACCTGTATATTGTGCTAGTTTTTAGTTCTGACTATATATTTTTCCTGTGTTTTGCTTATCTCAATTTGTCGATAACTTTTCTGGATGTTCTCATTTATTTTATTTTTTTTCTCCAGTTCTGCATAATTGCAAAATAGTTTTAATTATACAGACGTATGAACAGTATCAAAGCCCCCATGAAATAACCAGGTGTCACCCAGCTATGCATTTTCTGTCACATACGCTTAACCTTGGCTTACTAAACATTTTTACATATAAGTAATTTAAATTAAAACCACAGTTTAAATATGTAATTTTCTTAATTTCCCATTTCATTTAATTCAGTGCCAGCTTTTCCATTTATGTGTGTGTTGACCAAAATATCATTTAACCACTATGTAACCTTAATAATTTACAAAAACAGGGGGCATTTGTCGACTTCGTGTTTGCTCAACTGTGATAATTTGCCAGGTTCAAATAGTCAAAGGACAGGATTGGATTCATAGTGTGAGTGAAGATAATCCCCAGGCAATTTTTAAAAAATACTTTGTGTACTTTCACTCTGACAGTGTTTAAAGAATACTTCCATATTTGTGTGACAGTTCCAGAAGTATTTTATGTGGCTTTTTCAAACATTCCTGGAGTAACAGAACATTAACCATATTGCCAAGTAAAGATTTTTCCATAATTTAAATGCAATATTTATCTTGAAGAATATTTCTTCATGTATCTCTCATTTATGTTTATTACTTCGATATAATGTCAGGAAGAGATGGATGATAGGAGATTAATTCTTTACTTGGAAAAAAGCCCATGTTTTTTTCTCAGAATGAAATACCATCTCCAAACAGCCAAAGCTCGGTTTAGATAATACCGTTTGGGGGCTACCACCTGAGCATTGTTTAGCTCCTCATTTGTAAAGATATTTATTTGGCAGTTTGAAAAGGATGTATTTAAAATTGTTTGATAACAGTTGCCAGTTATATTAGTTACTAAATATTCATTCCTAAGGAGTTTAATTAAATTTTTAATTCTTAAATTCGGAAACTCCTAATATTTATTTTTAGTCTCATGGGAAGAATAAAGAAAACTTTGCCAGCACTTAGTCCCTTGGACTTCTAGAAACACAAAACAAGCCATTGCAGGTTGTCTAATCACTGATATTTCAGGACTAGATGACATGTTAGGTTCATCCAAAATGAATTTGCCAATATTTGTCTGTTTTTCACCATCAAAAAATAATTTCACAATCTAATACATTGGAACTGTCAAAATGGGTTATTTTTTAGTCTGTGAAATGTTTTTTAAATTCATTTGGCTCTTTTAGCCAACTTCACTGGAGAAATCAGCCTTATTTGACTTAAGGACAGTAAAATTACTCCCATGTTCACGAAACAAAGAAAGGTACCACTTTTCTTCCTTAGCCCCTCCCTATTTAAGAGAAGGGAAATTAGTCCCTCTTTCCAATGGAGCTCTGGCAGCCAAAATAATTCTGTGGGTGAGGAAACAGAGCTATGCTTAAAAAACCAGCGTGGCCAGTGGTGATTCTTAAAGAACTCCCAATGAAGAAAAAATATTGGGACATGGTCCATCTTCACTTGGTGTTCATATGAAGTATTTTGCATTTATTATTTTAGGAAAACAACTCTGCACATAATGAACAGAATTCCAAAATACCATCTCCAGCTGACTGCCCATCACTCACCCTTAAGAGGCAAAGTTCTCTAACATTCCAAAGCCCTGACCCCGAAGAGATCCGACAGAGTTTGCTCACTGCCATCCGTTCCGGAGAGGCTGCTGCCAAATTGAAAAGGGTGAGTTTTCTTTATCAGATGGGGGCAGTGGGTTTATTTCTAACATTGTCAAACTAATGGGGGAATTGTTTTCTGGCATTTAAACTTGAATGGGGAAGATACTCCCCATTGAGTGTCAGAAGTTACTCCTTTATGTCAGGGGTCCTTTTTGAAGTATAATCTGAGTCAAGAGTCTTACACATACTTGAAAATGTGTCAGGGCAGTTTTCCATAACATGGGCCAGGTGCAGAACATGTCTTTTGCTCATTATTATAAAACTATATATAGGAAGTACCTGGACTCTTTTTTCTCTTTATTGTTGATACTATTACAGATGTCCTCATTGCCCCCTCCCTTTGCCTGCTTTTACCCATTCCCCCACCCCCTTTTCCCTCTGGCCGTCACCACACTGTACTCTGGGTCTGTGAACTCATAGATGCATGTGTATGTCCTTTGGCAAATCCCTTAAGAAATTGTTACCCCAACAAGAAAGATTCTTTTAGAAAGAAGTTGCCTCCATATTTGCAGAGAAGCTGCACTAGGGACAGTAACCTGTAAGCTTTCAGTCATGGCTACCAAGGTAATCAAGTTACCATCACATATGGGTTAAGATGAGGGCCGGGGGGTGGGGGGGGGTGGGGAACAGTTTGACAGGTTAAACCAAAAAGTATAGGGAAAATCTAGAGAATTTAGATGAGACCTGATGTGGAAATTCAAGTCCTGATAATGCCTTGCCAGCCAGAATTATTCAGCTCCTCTGTACTGAGGTGTGAGGGAGCTTCCGGAGAGATGTGCTTCTCATGCAGATAGCAGGCAGTTGTCCCAGAGAATTATCTGTAGGTGGGTGTCCTCCGTCTGTTGCCCTCATCCCCTGAAAGAGGACCAGTGAAGCCCGAAGCCTGCATCAGCACTTGGACTTCAGGCTGTGGTCCCTCTAAGTGTCTTTCTTGTTCTGCCCTTAGTCATCTTGGTCATAAGTTCCTCAACACCCAAAGCAAGCAAAGTACTCATTATTCCACTGACTCCCTAGGCATTTCATTTTGTGAATTCCTTCTGTAATCATTTCAAAAGCTATTTAGAGAAGAGTAAGGGATTTGTTGAGTAAAACACTGAGCTCGACAGAAATGAAATCTGTGAAGCAACAGGAATGCTGCAGAGATGGAAAGGAAGGGAAGGCGTCTAGGGCCCGCCTCGTGGCCGACCTTGCCTGCCTTGGCCAGTTCCCTCAGCGTGTTTCAGAGGGGCTGTGAGTGATGGCCTTGCTGAGCAGGGCTTGGCGCTCCCACCTGGGCGCCCAGGGAGACAAGGCAAAATGCGGCCTTCTGTCAGGAGACAAGAAGGAATAGGGTTGCATTATTTAGATTATTTCTAGCCTGAATTTAGGTGCCAGACAGCAAATACTTGGTAGAGCTTTGCATACTAAAATTGGTACTTCATGGGTCATGACATTTATATCTTTGTGGGGAAATGTGCCCCTATTAAATTGTACCTTCTAATTTATGAAAATATTTTTATCTAATTGAACCTTGTAAATTAAGGATGTATTTCAAATATATCACTTTCCTACCTAGAGCTTTCTCAATTCAATAAAATTGGGAAGCATTTTTTAAGCACGTAAGTATCATACATTCTACTAGATACTAGGGAGACAAAGTTGCGTAAAATGAAGCTTCTGCCTTCTGGGTGTTTACTGCCTGGGCCTGAGAAACAGTAATATATTCATCAGGCCCATAGAGGAACCGAGTGACCACATAGGAAATAACTGCAGTGTCTTTCTACTAAGCCAGTGCGTGTAGTAATCATTTTCAGTGAACTAACTGTAGGAAACAGTGCATTAAGTTGGAAACGCCTTTTAGGCCAACAGAATCATACAGGCAAGCAGCTGTGTGCTTGGTGTGTTATGGGCTCTCATTTGGCAGTCTCTTCACATACAAAACTCTCATTGCTTCCGAATGAGCTGGATGGGAACCAACATAGAGAACAGGCCCAAAATGATGGTCCTAGAATTGGGTCCCATTGATGACTCATTACTTTAGGTTCTATTGAGACTAAATTTTACCTCTCTCTCAGTAGGATGTTATTGATAGCGCTGAGTCCATAGAGTGCCAGCTCCTAAATTTTAATGAAAATTCCTTGCATGATCCATTTTATCCTTCTAAAAATGGACACAGAGTCTAGCAAAGTTCACAATGTCCACACTTCGTGATCACTTCTACTTATACATGCTAAAAGTGTGTGTACCAGGACTCACATATAAGAATGGTCATGGAATATTGTTTGTAAAAACTTCAAAGAAATGTAACCTTAATATCCAAAAATAGTAGAATCAATAGTGTACTCAAAGGATGGACTATCATATAGCAATAAATTGGACAAAATACAGCAGTATAGATATATATATAAAATACAAATGTGTAAAGTGTGACATCAGGCAAAACTAAATTGTATTCATTAGTGGTATGTGGCAAGTATTTTTAAAAGCAGGGAAGTAATTATAAAAATCCTGATCGTGGTACTTCCAGAGGGGAAGGCAAGGGCTTGCTAGGGGCTTATTGGAGCAAGACAGGCACACGATTTAAGAGGGAACCAAAAAACGAAATAGTTAAAATAAATATTATCTTAAAGCAGTATTTTTAAATGTCCAAATTAATGTGAAATCCATGATGAGTAAAATGTCAAAAAGTTAAAGACGAGGTGGGCAGGGAGGTGGAGGTGTTCTCTCCTGTAACCTGGGTGGTGAGTTACCTGCATGTTTGTGTGTGTTTATTTGGGCTCAGTTTAGTGCACTTTCTTTAAATGTGTTATATTTCAGAAAATTGCCAAAGTTGGTAAAAATGAGCACAGAAAAGGGTCTAATTTCTTGTAATATTTGCTTAAGTCCCATAATTCTGTCCTGTACCGAATTTTTCTCCTGGTTTGTTTTAAATTCTAACATTTTTTAGTAGAACAACAGTTACAGTGCCAAACAAAATCTCTAGTGATTTTGACAGTAGGTTTAGATTGTTCATCAGAAACTTGGCTCAAGGTTTGCCTTTATTTTGGCACCCAAATGTTCAATTTAAGTCCAGGTACCAACCTGCCTTATGGCCCTGGTTCATACCAAGCAATTAACCTTCATTATAGTAGTTGGTTCACGTTAGAAAAATTCTCTGGTTGATTGCTCTAGTGTCAATGTTGTCATGAACTTGCTGTGTTTTTTCATGTTTTTAAGTTTTTTCCATACCTGACTCCCACTCCACCCCCATGCGGTCACAGAAATTTGTCTTCAGATGCAGCATTAATAATCCTAGCTCTGTATTCTGTAAAATGTCTGATATTAAGATTTATGTATGAATCAGCAAATTGTTTCAGAGAGTGAGACAGACTATTTAATTCGTGAGTGTTGACTTGGGTTGACTCGAGCTTCCTCGGCAGCCTTGCCTTGAGTTCGTGATGGTGCTTCAACCACTACAGGCTGCTACACTGTTGCAAGTAGAACATCAGTTTGTAAAAATAAAGTCTGAAAATCAACTAACAAATGATATCTAGTACTTGACATTAAGTATTTCCTCAGAATGTAAAAGTTAGCTTTGGCTAGATAGAAATCTGGGGGGGCGGGGGGGGGAAAGGAATGGGTAAGTCAACCAAAATCGTTGTGGCTTGTTTTGTTTATTTAACTGGTTTGCTTTTTATTCATATTTCCTTAGTTGGAATTTGAACTGTCAGGGGTTTCAGGTCGGCAGCTCTCTCCATACATTTTTAAAGTAAAAATAAATGATAGTTTCATAGGTAACTCTCTTTATGGGGATAAGAAAGCTGTGTGAATATTCCTGAAAATTCTTTAAACTTCAAGGCTAGACAGTCAACTAGTACTTGCTCATATCAGTAAATTCTTAAATGTACCTTTTTAAAAATATTCTTAAATGTACCTTTTTAAAAAAAAGTGTCATATATCCATTGCTCAAAAATTAAGCAACATCTTTCTACTTTATAAGTGTTTGTAAAAAGTTGCAATATTCCATTCAAGAAAAATTCATCGTTCTACCTTGTGCCAGGCACTAAAACAAACATGAGTATAAAGTGGCATTAAAATGGAAAAGGTCTCTGACCTCACAGAATTGATAGAACAGTATTCTAATGGTATCTTCTCATGGTTGACAGCCCAGTAAACGATTTTTTAAATAACAAACAAAATATAGTCCCCCCATCAAAGTAACTACTCTAGATAGATTACAGTGTAATCTTCCAGACCACTTTTGTAGTAGGTAAACATTTCATTTTTTTCTAAAAATGGAATCTTCTGTAAAACATTCATAAATATATCTCTTTGAAGCTCTCCGTCTTCATCACACACACACACACACACACACTGTTCTTTCAAGACCATATAGTATCTGTGAATGTACATAAGTGTGCCTGCTCCTTACTGGTGGACATTTAATTTAACTGGATTCTAGTTTTTCATTATTGATGGTGCAACAATGAACACCTTTTACTTGTAGGCATTTGGAACCACCAGTATGTTTTTTAAATGCTTAAGACAAATTTTCTCTCTTTTACTTTACAAAGAATTATTAGAACTGCAATTCTGGCAACAATTACAGGAGTAACTTTTACACAGAGACTCTTTGGACCAAGGCTTCCTAATGAAAAGTCATTACCGGTGTGCTGTTTGTTGGCTGGGATTGGGAAGAAACTGCACATGAATATAACAGGGCGCCGATGAGTTTTTCTTCCCCTCGTGGCAACTTTTCTTCTTAGCTATTTTTTTTCAGGTGGATAGTGTCAACGGTTCTTCGCCAGCCTGAATTCATACGAGAGTCAATAAACTTGACTAGTTCGGATGACCAGCTTTGTTTAGTAAAAGGCAGCGAATGAAGCACAGGGAAACCAAATCCCAACTACATCTGTCCGTCTTGTTTTCCTTTTCGCTAATTTCCTCTGGTGCCGGGCAGCATCTGCGGCCTTTGGCACTTTAGTTCTCTTCTTGTGAGACGGTGATGTTTGGTTAGGAATCGAAACTAGTCAAACTAAAACCCAGAGATAAACTGTTTCTTAAAATGCTGTCGTATTTCATGTATTTAAACATGTTATACCTATTTACTATTTAAATTCCAGATGATTTTTTTTTTACTTTTTTCTAAATAATGTTGGAATTTCAAGCTATTTAGGAAATTCTGGTTAAAGTGTTTTTCATGCACTTTATAAGTAGAAGACTTTGCCATAAATCTTGGAACTTACGAGTTTATTTACTGAAAAAAAAACGTGTTTTTGGCATAATAGCCATAAATTTTTTTTTTAGCCCTTTTATATGAAAGCATTTTAAAAACCAAAGCTCTTATTTTCTTCCTTATAAATAAGGGGTACCTGTGAGGGGAACTTCAAGTTAATATATACCATCAATGCAAAAATTGTAAAATTCATTGCGTCGTGGAACTTATTTTTCTACATTCTCGAAGGCACTTCTGAGGAGCCAGAATTAATGTAGCTAAAAATGCTCTTTAACAGCTTGGCCTGCAGTCTGTTTGTGCTCTTGTCCTTGGAGTTGATTTGGCAATTCTGTAAAGACTAAGATGTGTTAATGGATTATTTAACGTTTGTTGTGAAAATAACAACTCTCTTTTAATTTCATGGTAGAGTGAACATTTACCCTCAGTTATTGGTAATTTATTGCATAAGAAATACTAAATGTTAACATTTACAATTAAGCAGAAGTTAAATATAGTAATTGTTGAAAATTGAAAACTAGACAGCTGTCCCATTTTAAATTGACAGATGTAAAGTGTGTTTCTTTCTCTTAGGTGACTGTTCCATCAAATACAATATCTATGAATGGAAGGTCAAGACTCAGTCATTCCATGTCCCTTGATGCCCAGGACGGCCATTAAATGTTGCCTTGCCACGCTGCACTTCACCTCCTCACTCATAGGACAACCTGGTACCGTGGATAGAACATTGGCAAATGTATATTCAGATGGACACTAATATATTATCTATTAAAGTATAAGAAGTTGTGCTGTGGCTTTTACTGCCAAAAGAAGAATTACCAGAATTTATAATTTATAATAATATTTTTGACCTTTTATGCCTTAAGAGCTGAATATGCTACTTTAGAACTTTAAGACAGGTGTTATGACTCATTTTTTTCAAATGAGAAATACTCTTTTTTTATTCCACTTACTGATTGACACATTCTTTGCAATGTGACTTAAACAAAAGGATAAATTAAGAGTCATAGACATATTTGTATGATACATGAATAACTAGGCAAACTTAGATGTGACATTGGCTGCCTCAATGTCACAGTTTAGTTGCAAATGTTTATAAGTTATATTAAAGCCTGTTTTGTGCTGAACGTATGATCTAGAAAACCGATGACATCAAATAAGTACATTTAGTTCAACAGTTAATTTCAGTGACGGATCATTTAATATGCAGGTCTTATCTTGTGCATTTTTGTGTAATTATAAAATCAGTGTCAAATTTATGGGAAGCACATTACATTTTAATATTTTATTAATATGGAACACTTGTTTTTTTAATCTTTAGAACTTAAATTGCACAAGGTAAATTTTAAATATTTTCTGTATATAATTATGATACTATTGTCACAGAGATATTACACATTCTGTGTGCCAGAAGCCTTAAAAATCTTTCTGTGAAAATGTTGATATATTGTGACAATCATTTCACATTTAATGTGTAGAGAGGAATAGGGGTTAGCTTATGTCCATATTGGAAAATTTTAAAGACTACTTGGAGGTACCAGAAATCTTGGTTTTAATTAGAGGAGAATGATAAAGTCACTATGTAGTTCAGATGCTAATATTCTAAATAATAATATATAATTACATTAAAGCTAAAACTGTTAAGCAAAACAGTGCCTAATTTGTTGGTTTCTAAGTGTTCTGGAGTCTAGCTTGTTAATATTCTATTCTTACTTTAAGAATTTAATTGCTCACTTGTTCTAAAAGCTTTGTCAAACAAGCTGATGTTAAGATGTTTTCACTAAAGCTACTGAGATATTTGCCTCTTTGGAAAATGTGTTGATTTTTTTTCCTGTTTAATAAAAGCAAGTTATATATTTGGGATGCCTTTTTTAATGCGGTTTGTGTCAGCCAGGCTATTTGTATACTTCACCTAATGAACACATCTCGGTTAGCCCGTAAACAAACAAGTGAAGTAATTGCTACCTTTCATTAGGGTCCCTAGTCTACAAGTGAGCCCGGGCATCATGACTCTAAAATGCATGATCAAAGCATGGAAGATGCTTCGCATCATTCCCGATACCTGGCAGGTGCAGGTTAAGTATTAAGTGCTGCTATTTCTTTGAATCAAACTTGGAGAGATCTTCATACAGGAAAATTTAAGTTATGTCATCATAAACCAGTATGGGGAGAAGTTACTTTTGGACAAACTGTGTTTATACATTTGATTTTCCACTTGGGAAAAGAAAATGTGGACCCCCTACTTCAAACCGTAAACAAATATATGTGAGTTGGATTACAAACAACTTTTAAAAGTAATATTAAACTTAGAAGAATATTATTTAAATAAGATAAAGAGGTACAGTCATAAAATATGATTAGTTTAAATATATGAAAGTATAAAACTTATATTTACATTAAGTGCTATAAAAGTGAATGGTAAGCTACAATATGTTTTTAATATATAAGGGATAATTTATAAAAATGTGGAAATATAAAACTCATTTAAAAAACTTCCTGGTAGAAATATGAACACACTAAAAAAAAAACAGTATTTTTTACAAGAGAATGTTTGAAAGGCCAAAAACATAGAAAAAATACTCTTCACTAATAATCAAGGAAATACAAGTTTAAAACACAAGAGTTCCATGTCACACCCATCAAATTAGCAAAAACCTAAGTTTCAAAATAGACGTGTTGTCAGGGACAATGAAGTAGAGGGAACACTTTTTCTGTTGATGGGGAAATGCACTGATACAACCATCAAGTTTGCAGTGTCTGGTAAAACTGAAGCTCTCCTGCCGTGTTGCATTCAAGAAGTATGCGTACACGTGCATAAGGAGGCACATGCAAACATGTTCACGGCAGCCTTGTGTGTACCGGTGGAAAGGAGTCCTCACCAGCACTCGACGTTGGTAGTATATGCAGGTGATGGAACTCTGTGCATCAGTTAAAAGGAACGAACCAGAATGATAGGCGTAGCTACATCTCAAAACTAAGAATAGCAAGTTGTGGAAAAATGCATGTTTTATGATAGTGGTTTATATAAACTATGAAATATGTGCAACAGTACTATATATTATGATTTTTTGTGCATGTATATATGTAAATATAAGTATAAAATACATAGGTTTGCTGGTGCAAACCAAGAAATGAATATTGGATTGGGGAGATTTACAGGAAACATCAATGTGATTGTAGTATTTTATAAGCTTTGAAAATTACTTGTTTTATGCTATATTTTAGCATATTTGAAATAGTTCATAATTAAGTGTTTTACAAAGATTACATGGGACTTAGGTGAATATGGACATGACCATTAATACACACACACTCTGAAAAGGTTGCCTTATCTACACTTTTTCAGGAGAAAAATGAGCTACCCCCTCCACTCATTTGGAAAAAAAATTTGAGACAAGTAGTTTTTACCAGTCACCTCAAGCAAGAGCAAAATTAAGACAAAGAAATGATCAAGAACCAACTTGCAATTTTCATATTAAGTTCTTGGTATCTAGGCATTTTGCCTTTTCTTTTTTTCCCTCAGGTTATTTTTAATATTTTAAAATTATCCAGATTCTATGTAAATTATAGGCTATGAGATGCAGTACCGGCTTTCCTGTTCCCCGCATCCCACTCCCCTGTGCACAGGTAGCCACTGTTAACATTTTGACAGATATCTCTATATTTTGATACATACACAAATGTAGGTTTGTTTTGGGTATCTGCGTTTTTTGTTTTGTTATTACCATTATTGTTTTTAACATAAAAAGTCACACTTTAATGCTGTTTAACAAGCTGCCTTTCACACCAGCAGTATCCTGAAAAGCCTTTCTTTGGGCACATGCAGATCCACCCTCAGACGTTGCAGGTTGCTGTTCTTCTGTTACTTGTTTCTGGTTGTGAGGCACAGCTCTGGCTGGAGTCAGGATAGTTGGGCTCAAATCACAGGTCTGCCACTTGGGATCTTGGGCAAATTACTTATTTTGTCTGTGCCTCATTTCCACCTCTGAAAAACTGAATGAATAACATACCTACCTCATGGGTGGTGGTTGTAAAGATTAAATGAATTCTAAAAGACTTTCGCAAACAATTCATTTTTAAAAGCTGCCTATTTTAATACTACTGATATAACACCCCATCCTTCTAAAGAGTGACTTTCCCTCATGTTTTAAGACCACATTTGGCCTTGGCCACCAGAGATGACAACAGAATCCACATGCTGCCACCAGATCCAAGCCTTTGAATGAGACCAGTCTCTTCCTGGAGATCCTAAAGTTGCTTGTATGGTCAACCCTTGAACAATGCAGGGTCAGGGATCCTCCCCACTCCCACCACACATGCACAGTCAAAAATTCACATATCTTTTTTCTTTATTATATTTTATTGATTATGCTATTATAGTTGTCCCAATTTTACCTTTGTCCCCCTCCACCCAGCATCCCCCACTCCCTCAAGCAATCCCCCCACCATTGTTCATGTCCATGGGTCATGCATATAAATTCTTTAGCTACTCTAGTTCCTACACTGTACTTTACATCCCCATGGCTATTCTGTAACTACCTATATGTACTTCTTAATCCCCTCACTTCGTCACCGATTCCCCTACACCCCCTCTTGTCTGGCAACCATTGAAACACTCTCTGTATCCATGATTCTGTCTTTGTTTTTCCTTTTTGCTTGGTGTGTTTTTTAAAATTTGATTATTCATAAGTATGTATTTATTGCTATTTTATTGTTCATAGTTTGATCTTAAATAAGTCCCTGTAACATTTCATATAATAATGATTTAGTGATGATGAACTCCTTAAGATTTTCTTATCTGGGAAGCTCTTTATCTGCCCTTCCATTCTAAATGATATCTCTGCTGGGTAGTGCAATCTTGGCTGTAGGTCCTTGCTTTTCATGATTTTGAATATTTCTTTCCAGTCCCTTCTAGCTTACAAAATTTCTTTTGAGATATCAGCTGACAGTCTTATAGAAACTCCTTTGTAGTTCTGCTTTGTAGAACACACAAAGCTTACAACATTAGACCATACTGCTTTTCTCCTGCTGCTTTTAAGATTTTTTAAAAAATATATTTTACTGATTATGCTATTACAGTTGTCCTATTTCCCCCCCCTTTATTCCCCTCCACCCTGCACACCCCCTCCCACCTACATTCCACCTCTTTAGTTCATGTCCATGGGTCATATAAATAAGTTCTTTGGCTTCTACATTTCCTATACTATTCTTAACCTCCCCCTGTCTATCTTCTACATACCAATTATGCTTCTTATTCCCTGAACCTTTTCCCCCTCTCTCCCCACCCACTCCCCTGATGATAACCCTCCGTGCGATCTCCATTTCTGTGATTCTGTTCATGTTGTAGTTGTTTGTTTAGCTTGTTTTTGCTTTTGTTTTAGGTTTGGTTGTTAATAACTGAGTTTGTTGTCATTTTACTGTTCATAGTTTTGATCTTCTTTTTCTTAGATAAGTCCCTTTAACATTTCATATAATAAGGGCTTGGTGATGATGAACTCCTTTAACTTGACCTTGTCTGGGAAGCACTTTATCTGCCCTTCCATTCTTAATGATAGCTTTGCTGGATAGAGTATTCTTGGCTGTAGATCCTTGCCTTTTCATGACTTAGAATACTTCTTGCCAGCCCCTTCTTGCCTGCAAGGTTTCTTTTGAGAAATCAACTGACAGCCTTTTGGGCACTCATTTGTAGATAACTGTGTCCTTTTCTCTTGCTGTTTTTAAAATTCTCTCCTTATCTTTCATCTTGGGTAGTGTAATTATGATGTGCCTTGGTGTGTTCCTCCTTGGGTCCAATTTCTTTGGGACTCTCTGAGCTTCCTGGACTCCCTGGAAGTCTATTTCCTTTGCCAAAGTAGGGAAGTTCTTCATTATTTGTTCAAATAAGTTTTCCATTTCTTGCTCTTCCTCTTCTCCTTCTGGCACCCCTATGATTCGGATATTGGAACGTTTAAGGACATCCTGGAGGTTCCTAGACCTCTTCTAATTTTTTTGAATTCTTGTTTCTTCATTGTGTTGTACTTTAATGTTTCCTTCTTCCTTCTTGTCCACACCATTGATCTGAGTCCCAGTTTCCTTCCCATCACTGTTGGTTCCCTGTACACTTTCCTTTATTTCACTTAGCATAGCCTTCATTTGTTCATCTAATTTGCGACCATATTCAACCAATTCTGTGAGCATCCTGATCACCAGTGTTTTGAACTGTGCATCTGATAGGTTGGCTATCTCTTCGTTGCTTAGTTGTATTTTTTCTGGAGCTTTGATCTGTTCTTTCATTTGGGCCATTTTTTTTTTTTTTTTTTTTTTTTTTTTTTTTTTTGTCTTGGTGCACCTGATACGTAGTAAGGGGTAGAGCCTTACATGTTCACCAGGGTGGGGCAACCCACATTGCTACGTTGTGATGCTGTTTGTGGGGAAGGACTCTGAGAGGAAACAATGCCACTTGCTCCACTCTCTGCCAGTTTTCAGTCACTTCCCCCACTACCCAAAAGCAAATTGGGCCCTTCTGGTGCTGATTCCTGGGTGGGTGGGCTAATAGACGTTCTAGGACCCTGTGGGTCTCTCCAACGAGCTCTCCTTTGAGGCTGGGAATTTCTCCCGCTGCTGCAGCCTCAACACCCACAGTTGTTTTCAATCAGAGGCTTTGAGGCTTTATTTCTCCGTGCTGGGACCCTGGGTTGCAAGGTCTATCTGGCTCCCCAGTTGTTCCTCCCGGTTTATCTGCATGTGGGTGTGGGACCGCCCGGTCTGCCAGCCACTACCTTGCTGTGAGTCCTCTCCACCCAGCTGCCCGTCTCTGCCCCTCCTACCGGTCTGTATGAATGTTTCTTCTTTAACTCCTTGGTTGTTGGACCTTCATACAGTTGGATTTTCTGTCAGTTCTGGTTGTTTTTTGTTTTTAAATTTGTTGTTGTCCTTCTTTTGGTTGTGCGAGGAGGCACAGTGTGTCTACCTATGCCTCCATCTTGGCCAGAAGTGAACCTTTGATATTTTATTTATGATGTGTCTTGGAGTGGGCCTCTTTGCATCCATCTTGTTTGGGACTCTCTGTGCTTCCTGGACTTGCATTCACCAAACTAGGAAAGTTTTCTTTCATTATTTTTTCAAATGGATTGCGGATTTTTTATTATTTCTCTTCTTTTTCTGGCACCCCTATGATGCAAATGTTGAAATGCTTGAAGTTGTCCTGGAGCATGCTTACATTGTCCTCATTTTTTTTTTAATACATTTTTCTTCTTCTTGTTCTAATTGGTTGTTTTTTTCTTCCTTAAGTTCTGAATCATTGATTTGATTCTCAGGTTCATCCACTTTACTGTTGTTTCCCTGAAAATTTTCCTATATTTCAATTAGTGTATCTTTCATTTCTGACTGGATCTTTTTTATGCTGATGAGGTCCTCACTAAGTTCCTTGAGCGTGTTTTGGACCCTGCATCCAATAGACTGCTTATCTCCATTTTATTTAGTTCTTTTTCTTGAATTTTGATCTGTTCTTTTATTTGGCCCATGTTTGTTTGTTTCCTCATTTTGGCAGCCTCTCTGTGTTTGTTTCTATTAGGTAAAGCTGCTATGACTCCCTGTCTTGGTATTATGGCCTAATGTTGTAAGTGTTCTGCAGGATCCAGTGGCACAGCCTCCCTTATTACCCAAGTTGGGTACTTGAGATAGGTCCTTTGTGTAGGATGAGTACATCCTCCTGTTGTAGTTGATTCTTGCTTGCTCTTGGCAGGTCAATGGGAGAGATTTACCCAGGCCAGTCAGTTGCAAGGATTGGCTGTGATCACTGACCACCAATCTCCACCCTCTCTGGAGGATCAGCTGTGCAGGGGCACAGTGTTGGTGCTACAATGTACTCTGTAACTGTCCACTGGTTGCATAGGCTGTGGGGTTTCCCAGGTGATACAGGCCAAGGTCAACCACCTGTGTTTTACCTGGGAGTACCCTCCCTGAGCCATAGAGCAATCTGAGATGGCTGCTACTTATGTTGGACTTAGACATTCCCAGACAAAGACAAACTGTGAATCTAGGCTGGCTGCTTCTAGTGCTGTGCCTAGGGCCACTTAGGAAGAGGATAAGGGGGCTGGGGGCTCACTGAGGCCAGCTGTTGCTTGCTGATAGGAGTTAGGAAGTTCTGAAGCTTGAGTCAAGACCAGCCTTTCATCTGGAAAAGCTACTATTAAAGCTGTCAGTTGGGTAGGAGAGAGCCTCAGGGGATCCCCAGGGTGGAGCAAACAGCGTTAGCCAGGTTGATGGAGTCTTAGATATGGTACCCTCCTACTGGCTCTGTGGCTGTGCCCACCTTTCTGTCTGGGAGAAAACTGACCCCCAGCTCTTGCCTTGATGCTAGCCACTTTGGTTCCTCTCTGTATGCCACTGGTGCCTTTCAAGCTGCTATCTTGGTGTTGGACCTCAGAAGAAATGAACCTGAGTAAGTTCGTATGTGGATTCTTTAAGAACTGCTTGGGACTCCAGAAGTTTCTTCTACTGACTCAATCCCTGCTGGTTTTTGCAGCCAGAAGTTGTGGAGACTTATCTTCCTGGCACTGGAACCCGGGCTGAGGGGCCTCGTATGGGGCTTGGACTCTTTGCTCTTGAGATATCCCTCCCAAATTTTTATCCACTACAGGTGGGTGTGGGACCAGCTCATTCCATGTCTCCACCCTTCCTAACAGTCTGAATGGATGTGGTTTCTTTAATTCCATAGTTGTCAGACTTCCATTCAAGTTGACATCTGCTGATTCTGAGTGATGGTTGTTCTATAATTTAGCTATAATTTCGATGTGGATGTGCAAGGAGATGAGCCATGTTTACTTATGCTGCCATCTTGACTAGAAGAGATTTAGTTTTGTCCTATATCTTTTGACTCCCCCAAAACTTAACTCCTAGTGTCCTAGTGTTAGCCAAAATCCTTACTGATAACCAACATAGTTGATTAACACATAATTTGCATATTATATGTATTATATACGATATTCTTACAAAAAAGTAAGTTAAAGAAAATTATTATAAAAATCAGGAAAAGAAAATGCATTTATACTACTGTATGTATTTATTGAGAAAATTCTGGGTATAAGTGGGCTCACACAGTTTAATCCCATGTTCAAGGGTCGATTGTACTTGAAACTGAAAGAGACCCAATTGATATGACTTGCCTAGTGCTGATTCATTTTCTACCTAATACCAGTAAAGGCAAATATAAAAAGAGCTAAGAATCAAACTCATCCTTTTTTCACTTATTGCCTTTGATAAATGTCTTGAAATAAAGGATGACTTTCAATTAGATGTCACAATGAAGATTTTCATGGACAAAGTGTTTTTGTTTCTGAGGTTGTTTTTGATGTACTCATAGCTCATATTTATTTGGTGCTTTAGAGTTCACACAGAATTTTTATTTGATCCACATATAGAAGCAAAAAGTACACAAAGAAACTGCTAATTTACAAAGGTCACGCAACCAGACAAATGGCAGAAGCCCAAACCTGATTTCCAGTCTGCTCTTCCCAATAGCCCAGTTTTACAAATGATGAAGATGGTGCTAGATTTTAAGGCACACCAAAATAGTAAACTACTTATTCTGGATCTTCAGTTGGTTTTCTTTTTCTTTTAAATGTTACTGCTTTCCTGCAAGTTTTCATCCTTAACACGTCAGACTCCTCATATGGGTAGATATATGTTGTTTACGGCAAGAAAAAATGCCACCATGTGCTCCCTCAAAAGAACTTTTCTGACAGGTATTTTGAGAAGAATCATAAAACATTCCGGTAATTGTGTAGAACTGTTGGCATTTCTGCTTCACAAACTGAAGAAATTCATTTGGAAGTCTTGCAAATAAGTCATCTTGGAGAGGAAAAAGTGCTACAATTTCAAAGAAATGTATAGTTTCAAAACAAGCAACTTTTTTATTTCACAATTTATTCTTTTATTCCTTCCTACCCACTCGCTAGATTGTAATGATAGCCCAAATTCTTTACCTGATCTGCATTCACACCTTTTGCCATGTGACTTTGCAATTCTTTCAATAAAGAGACAGAACCCATTTCTTCACCCATAAAAGCAGGTTTTGTGACTAATAGAATGAGATGAAAATGACACCAGGCCAGTTCTTAGACTAAGCCTCAAAGGTCTACATGTGTTTGCTTGCTCTCCCTGTGCCTGAGATGTTGTGAGAAAGATGACTCTGGGCTGGCTGAATGAATTGTTCTTAGAAGAGGATGAGAGGTGCATGGAGCAGAGCTCCCAAATGAGTCCAGCCTAGCGCATTCAGTAGTTAGACCCTCAGACATGAGGGAGTTCAGCCAAGATCAGCAGGCCCACAAAGCCACCCTCTAGATGACTCAGTGTGTGAGCAACGAATGCTTACCCCCTAGCTATGCCACTGAGGTTTCATGGCTGGTTGTTATATAGTCTTGGTATGGCAATAGATGTGATACACCCTCAAACTTGTATACAAGTTACTCTACTCAAATTCAAATTCATTCAACGTGTTCAGATTCACATTATTTTTGCCGGAGTCCCACAGACTATTTGTTAAATCCAACACAAATGTTCATCAGACACTCTGTTTAGCTCCCAACTAGCTCAAAACAATTCTAACTTAATAATTCCTTTATTATTTGTGATGCAGAAATATCTTTTCTTTCTTTATTCTTCCCTCTCATCGGTTATTTATTGGGGTGATGCTTGAGACTACATAACAGTTTAAACCTAGAAAGAAGAAAACCTGAGATGAATGGGAAAAAAATGGACACAGGCCATCAAGGAAAGTCATAGGATGAGGGCTGCTGGGAGAAAGGACCACTGGTGACTCCTCTGTACCCTAGTCCATCCAAACAGCCAAAAGAATGGATCTACTATGATAAAGCATTAAAATTTACCCACAGTCTTAAAAGATAGTAACTTTATACTGTTGACATAGGGAAAGATTTATTAACTAGGATACAAATGTGATCATAAAGCAAGTAATATTGTAAATCAACTAAACTATATTGAAATGAAGAAATGAAAAGTTTTAGTCATTAATTGAGATAATGAAGTGATGGAAAATGCAATCCAGTCAATAGAAGTAATTACCTGCAACACATTTAAACGAATCTTTATAGAGAAGTTGTCAATAAGAAATTTGACCAAAAACCCAGTAAAAAATATGAGCACAAAGTTAATAGG
>VMDR010015227.1:0-22560 GCA_007922815.1 Macrotus californicus | reverse complement strand
GAAAACAGACCAAATGCATATGGTGAAAATCATTCATAATGTGGTTCTTCCCTGTGAGACTTTAGTATTCTCACTGACCTTTCAGCCTGAATTCAAAAATAGAACTTTATCATTGATTTAGCCTGTGGACCTATTTTTAGATATACATCGTCACGACCTACACTTAATAAAAACGAAACACAAAGAGATGAAAGTGGGAGCCTTCTTTGCAGAAATTCCTTTGGGGCTATATCCTGTCTTAATTCTACAAGAAAGAATTCCCACAGAAGTCAATAGAAGATTAAAATAAATATCAATGGCAGGATACAGTCCAAGTTATGAACGAAACGTTAAACTTGACAGGTTAATTGTTCTTCAGAGCATCTGGAATTTGGGGGTGGTGTATTGGTGGGGGGAAAAGCACACTTTGGCTGTGGAGAAATTAGCACACAGCCTTTTGTACAGCAGGGCCTTGTCAATGGGAGTCAGGCGTACCCACTGTTGGAGAACTTTGGTTTTGCCATTTTGAAGGGAAGTTTCCAGACTGGGCATCCTGATTTTGCATCAGTGGGTCAGGTTTCCACTATGCTTTTACTTAAAGTAAGACAAACAACCTATAAGGTGATAGAAATGTGTTTCTGACACTTCTTCCTTAGTCACGTTATTCAAAAATTCTTAAGCGACAAATGATAATAATATCACAAATAAAAGATTCAAAGATGAGATTGAGTGATGAATGACTTGAAACCCATCAGCTACAAAATGTTCCAACTAGTACAAATGTGTACATGGGGTTCAGGCTGTCAAATGTATGAACAAGAGCAGTTGGACAGAGGTTTGTGGAAAAGTTTTGCTTTCATTATTAAACTGCTGCTGCGGTCCATAACAAATGCACAGCCTTGGACACCTTTTCCTTTTATGAGAAGAAAGGATGGCAATGCCTCTCTGTAAAATGAGGATGAGACTCAAGAAAGAAGAACATAAACATTTAAGGGCTTAGTTTTGCAACAACTAGAAGTCAAGAGTTGTTGCATCCATAGGCAGAAATGATTCAGCATTTGTTCGAGGGCAGGCTAGCTGCCCTGAGAGTCTTGGCTCCTTTCCTCAGCACTGCAAAGTGGTTGCCCACCTCCAGCTATCATGTCTTTGTTCAAGGCTTGCTGAGGGGTAAAGAATGATATCATTGAAGCTTGTCTCGTTAATTAAAAACAGAAAAAAATAAATAAATAAAAGCTTCTCTAGAAATTCTCTCACAACTATCACCTATGTCTCCTGCCTAGACCTGTGCTATCTGACCACTCCTAGCTGCAAAGGAGGCAGGGAAATAGAGTAGAACATTTTTAGCAGAAGCATAATTGGATTGTATAGCACCTTCTATAATTTATTTTAACTGTCTTAAAGGTACTTATGCAAATGGCAATGGTGTTTTGGATAAAGGTGGGCACCGAGTAGGTGCTGATGCACTTCCAGGAGGTTTACAGCTATGCTTGTTTTGCTCACTCCTCTGCCCCCAGTGCTGCTGCTGTTAGAGAACCAGCTATCTAGCAACACCTGTCATATGGCCCGGCCGAGTGCTAGGCACCTAGTCAGTAGACAAGAAATACAAGTGGCTGAATCAATAATATTTGTTTCAACGATGGTATGCAATTCAATCGACATTTAAAAAGTGCCTGTTATGTTCAAGTTATGTGCAAGGGGCTGTAAGATATGTCATGATTCTAACAATGGCCATACATCGAAGGGGGCTATGATCTGAAGGGCAGGTGAACGTAAATCCAACCCACTGCAATACCAAGTCACAAGGGTTAGGAGCGTAATTAGGGCTTTAAAGAAAGTCCTCCAGCAAGAGAGAGCAGTGGCTGTTACTTTGCACTGGAAACTCACTGGAGGACGAACAGAAAGGTGGGGACACAGGAAGGGTGGAATCTCGGAGGAAGAGATCGGTTCTGACAGTGGCCAAGATAAAAATGACAGGGACGACACTTCCCAAAGTAATTCGCATTTACTCGGGAACGGAAGGACCGGCTTGTGAACGAGTCTCCTGGGAACAGCGACAACAGCAGTGAGTTCTGATTACTTCACAATTAAAAGGAAAGTACACAAAAGGACTTCTTTTATGAAGTTAAAAGATGGCGGTGTGAAGATAACAGAAAAGAGAACGGTGGAAATGAACATGAGATATCTCGTCCACAAGGAATAAAGGGTAGTCACTTGAAGTGGAAGCATTTATTTTTCCCTGTGAGGCCCAAGACCTTGAATAGTAAAAACAGTAAAAAAAAAACAAAACACTTTTTAATGTCGACACTAGTGAGAAAATGATACTGTTTCTGATTAACTTTAAAAGCTGAGCACAGATTGAATTTGTTATCAAGGAGGCTGTTAAGAGAGGTCCAAATAAATCACTATGGTTCCAAATTCTCCTTCGGTTAAAAATGATCTGATCAAAACTTTTTCCCCCATACCATATGGGACAAAAACCTCTATCTAAAATGAGTCAGTGTTGCTGCATTAGTTTCTGCTAATACCAGTTGCGGCAAATATTTTAAGGTGATTGAGGCATGAAAATCTGCTGTTAGCCCAAGGAATGTAATAGTAAGTGAAATGTCAGGAAGAATTCAATGTACATGTTGGAGCTTGTAGAACAACTGTGCTCAAAGGAAATCAAACTGAGAGGAAAATTCTGAGCATAGGCAATACACAGCTAACTTAGATAGTTTGCCAAACCTCTTGTTCTGTGTCTGTATCATAAACTCTTATTCAATAAACATATATTTCCTTTCTCTGAGGCTGAGGGCCAACCTTTATTGAGCATTTACTATATTCCAGCTACTGTACTAATTACCTTACACGCTTTCTCATTTAATTTTCAGTGACCCCATGAGCTAGAAACTGTTCTTAATTTTCTTTTTGTAATGAGAAAACTGAGAAATAGTCTGTCTGTGGTCACATGGGTATCAAGCAGAAAGGGAAGACTGGGCCCAAGGATTTTCCTTGCCCTTAACTGACTTTTCACACACTATTCTTGATGTATGGAGTCACCAGGTGTGTTTACAAAAAAGAACTTGAAAGATTGACATAACCTTGTGTTAATATCCCTGACTATATCTTAGTCTAGTTGCTAAGTTAAATTTAAACTGAAGTGCAATATTCTCAGGATCTGCAAAGAAAAGCTTCCTTTACACGTGAGACTAATTGTGTGCCCAGTTGCCACCAATGGATGAGTATCTCTGGCAAAGGGTCATTCTCAGTGTTTGAAAAGATTTTGTTTATCTTGCTAGGGAATTAAAATCTGTTCTATGTTATAGTGAGTGAAAGAGTTTAAGAATTGTGTCAAGATGATAGTACTCAGGTGTGTTTCCTTTTATATAGTCTCTTTCACGTTTAAGGAGGAAATCTCTCTTCGATTTTCTTTCTGTAAAAGGGAAATATCCATTCTCTAAGCTTGTAAACGTAACTATTGTTATATTCCATGTCAGAATAGTTTTGAAACTAAAAAATCACAAACACAAATACACTACTCCAAGAAAATGGAGTCTAGGTTGAATAATATTATTTGTCATGTCCCATTTCATTACACTGAGATCCCATTGATAGAAATAGATGCTTCTTTCATGAAATAACTGCATGTGTGGTCTCTATGAGCAGTCTCTCCTCCACACCGAGTGTGGTCCGGGGACCCTGGGGGTAAGGTGCTCGTCCCGGGTTGGTTTGTGTTGCTGGAGGATTTGGGGCACAGAGCAAAGGGAAGGGAAGTAGGGGAGTACACTGAGAGGTAGGAAGTGTCTGAAAATCAAGTCTGTAAGCTCAGGCAGTGCCCACACAGGAGCCCAAGTCAAATATCTTCCAAAGGATCTGCGGGCCAGTTTGGACAGTTGACCCTGGAAGATTACCGGTGGGCGCAGGACATGGGGTAAGGCTTCTCTTATAGCTTGGCAGCTGTCCCTCTGTGCTGGGAAGGAGATGGATGTTAGGCACTTGATGTTATTAAAGTCTCATTTTCACAACTGAGTCTCTTCACAGTGGACAGTTCAGCTAATGGGATAATTTAACCAAGAAAGGAATTTATCCAAAAAATTCCTTAAGGACTGATATAAGAAACTTTCCTAAGGCAACAAAACCAGAACATATTAAATTGTACTGTGGACGTCTTACAAGCAAATGTAATATTAAAAGTATTAAAAGATTTTTTACTGCAATATCCACAGGGACCTTTATTCCTTGACCTCACTTTGCCCCTGGATCCAAAATTCATACAAATTAAGTGGTGAAAGCTGAGAAAATGCTTGAATTACCTTCAGATGACACATTATGAATTTAAAGTAAGAGGAGAGAAGATGACCCAAGTTTTGCCTGAATTAACATATTCACTAATCACAAAGTTAACCAAAAAATTATTGGTGAGAGTAAAACTATATTAAGAAAATTACAATTTCAGGAAATTTCCTTATGAGGGAATTTCTGGGGGGGAAATGGTGTGAGATTTTGCACCTAATGAATTCTATACCGTGAAATGAAACAGAGTCAGGATCCAATAGTCCCAGTTCCCACATCCTGGGTGCCCACTGCCTGCCCGCACTTGACTCGCATACATTCTCTCATTTAATTCCTCGAATTGACCCTCCAGAGTAGCTGCCACTCCTCACTCTACAGATGCAGATGGAGAGAAAGATACAGTTTTCCGTGAGGGCACGTGGTTTACCACGCGTGAGGTTAGATGTTGTAAGTGCCTACCTCCAAAACTCAGCTTTTGAGCGAAAGATAGATATGGCTCTTAGGTCCACCTTGCCCGTGTTATTTGTGGTTACATGTATTCCAAGAGGGCATCCAGTGAATGCTTGGATATATTAGACTGATCCTGATAAAAGTGTACAGTAAAAGGAAATTTTGCACCATGACTTTTGGGCATTTCAGGTAAATGCTTTCAGTTAGTTGAATTTTGACAGAAGTGTTGGTTTGCCTGGTGGGGATAAGACCCCCTTCTCCCTTGTCCAGGTTCGAAACAAATTGAGAAACAAGAGGAAGAGTGCAGAGTTGTATAATCTCGCAGTTCCTGTGGTTCGGGAATCTGGGAACACTCTTTCCAATTCGTTCTGGCTCAGTCTCCCATGAGGGTGCAGGCCAGCTGTTGTCCAGAGCTGCCGTCATTGTTTCAAACATTGAAGATTCACTTCCAAGCTTGTGCACGTGGTGGAGGGAAGCCTAGAACTTCTCACTGGCTGTTGGCGTAACACCTGAATTTCTCACCACATGAGACTCTCTGAGACATGGCAACAGGCTCCCTTCAGAGCCAGTGACCTGAGAAAGCAAGAGCATGACATCACACTGTCATTTATGTCCTCACTTCTGAGTCATGCACCGTGTCATCTTCTTCTGCTTCTTAGAAAGGAGTCACTAAGTCCAGTAATCCCTTCAACAGAGAGAGTTACATAAGGGTTTAGATACTAGGAGGCAGGGAATTTGGGCTCCATCTTTAGTAAGTAGGCAAAAACAGTCTAGGAGTAGGTGATGCTTACTGAATGTCCTCCAGAAGGAGTCCATCAAGAATGAGGAGGAAGCTTTGTCTTTTCACAGAAGGATGGAGAATCTCTCTTAGGTGTGTGCCACAGGCGAGAGGCGACCAAGGCATCTCTTGCCCTAGGAGTGTGTCAAATATTCTTGGGGAAGTGTAGCTATTGCTGTGTGATATTGGGGTTTCCAGTCTGGGATTTGGGGGACAGATGATCACACCCGCCAGCAAACGACCAGTGTGGTCAGAGCAAACACCTCCTCTTCCTCTGTGCCCTTTGCACACAACCATGTGGCCCCAGGATCTGGTATCAGACGCCTGCCTTCCCCTGAGCCCTCCTTCTCAGGTGTCAGCAGGGGTCTCTGGAAGGCCAAATCCAACAAACATTCCTCAGTTCTTTAACATGGTGATGTCGCTTTGATATTTGATTCTATGTTTTTTGAAATGGCATGTTTATTTTTCAGCATCACATTATTAAAACTCTCTTCTGCCTTGGCTTCCTTAACCCTGAATTCTCCAGGATCTTTGGCTGGATTCTGGAAAGCTCCTCCCTTTTTTCCTTGTTAGAGTCATCATTCTTTGCCCATTCCTTAGAGGAAAAGGTCCAGAAACATCTTCCACAGTCCTGCCATGTGCTCACTGTGGTGTGTGTACCAACATGCACACACATGTAGTCTGCTCTTTGTCATATATTCCTCACCACAGTCGATTAGATCCTCATTCTTCAAGTCCTTCAGTCCAGAAACCACATGGTCATCTTTCATCTCCACTTTTCCCTCACTTCCTCTGGTTATCCAGGCAGGTTGGAGAGTATTTATCATCAGGGTTTGTCACGCTCTGCCATTTCCTAGCTATGTGATCTTGAGTAAGCCTCTTACCTTCTCTAATCCTAATTCCCACAGCTGTGAACCAGGCATAATGAACAGAATGTTCCTCTCAGGGCTGTTACGAACATGTCATGAGACACAGTGCGTGGAGTCCTTCTTACAGCAATGGACACAGAAATCAGGCCACGTGTGTGACTCCAAAGAGCAGTTAGAACTGTATGGTCATACTACTGTTAATGTGTGGGTTCTAACTCTGGACGGTCTTGACTGTGTGCCAGGCTTTCATTTCCACTGCCCCTGCCTTCGTCCACTTCCTTGTCTCATGTGGATTAGTGCTCCCCCTGGCCTTCTGGGTTATACTGTGAATCCCCCCTTGGATCGCCCTACACAGTCATGAGCTTTCTCTTACCCAAGCCCAGGCCTATTCATGCCACACTGTATACTTCTATAAATGAATTTGTAACTCCAATAAACATTCAAAGTTAGGAGTGTAAAATCTTGAATTCTAGTCCTTCACTAGATTCACATGTTTATGTTTGATAATTGTTTGCCTCTTAGCTGGCTGCTTCGATAGGACCGTGCAAGACAATGCCAGGCCCGCTGGCAGCCGCGTGCCCTGTGAGCTCGCCTCTGTAGAACGGAGGGAAAGCAGGAGGGAGTGCGCTCGCAGGAGCATAATTAAAAATTAAATCTGAGATATAATTGCTAGCTATAATAAGTAAACAAATCAATATAAGATTTTTAATTAAAATAGCAAGAACAATAACAGCAAGAATGCAGAGGGAAGGTGTTTTCGAAAATTACTCTCAGTTTCTCACACCCAGAGGATCAGCCACTCTAACTTAACTTAGAAACAGGTACAGTGAGGAGAAATTCTACTTTATTTAGTGCCACATAATCAACAGATATCTTCTCAGTGTTCACGTGGTTTTGCTTCAGAGTGTCATTTATTTCTTGGCTTTATTGAAGTTCTAGGCCAAATGTGAGCCCTGTGGAGTTAATGAACAAAAGCATCCTTTTCTACTTCTACCAAAACCAACCACAGGGTATTTCACAGTGAACACACCTCAGATTCTCAAACGAGACGTCAATATGCCCTGTGCCCCTTACAGAGCAAATTAAGAAAAGCACGTCGGTGTCAGGTACTGAAACCACGCCAAGTCCCTGAATGTCTGCGAGTACAGTCTTTCCATTTTCAAAATAGATGAAAACTCCATTCACTTGGATGAAGCCCAATTTGTCTGTTTAAGCCTCTGCTTTTAAGCATCAGTCACACCCTATATAACTCCTCCTGGGATTCTGGTGCCTTAATTGATAGTGGGCTTCCAAATATATGTGCTAGTAAACACATTCTGTTGTCTCCATTTTGAGTGAAATTTTGATCATTTTCTAAACATAAAATCCTTATGCATGATGGAAAATAGGAAAAACAAAAAAAGTGGACAAATTTATTTCACCATGCAAATATATCTGCTCTTTGTGTTGGGACCTTTTAGATGTTTTTCTATAATGGGTGCTTTACAACCTATTACATAGTTGTGATCTGCTAGACAGTGTCCTGTAGAGTTGTGTCCTCATTTCCCCATTTAACATTAGAACATATTTTCCCATGTTCATATAACTATTTGTATAGAAAATGTAATGTCTGTATAAATATCTTTGTTTATTAGCCATTCCCTTATTAGTATGTTAGTGTGTTTTAAGATTTTAGTCATTAAAAACAATGATGCCCAAAAAAGAGACCTTTCTAGGACATGTTAGTTGGCTTTTTTTCCTGGTTGCCCAGCTGGTAGGCAACTTTGCTGATTGTTACAAGGGAACAATGAGCAAAAGCGTCGTTGATGAACAAAATAGAGCTGACAGCTGCAAAGCCTATTATGTTAGACTCTTCTAAGGTGAAATAGCCATGAAATCTATTAACTTTCATGCTATATTAGACAATATTCTTGATCATTAAAAGTAATTTATTTATGCATCGTATGTTAACATTCATTCAGATCAAAACATTGCCACTTAAAAAAGTCTTCAACGATTCTTTCGATTTGAACTCTAAAATACAAATCCCTTCTTGGTATTCCTAATTCAAGATCTTCCTCTAGCACATGTTTAATTTTTTTTGGTTCTCTTTAGCGTATCTTAAGCTCCAAACAAGTTGAAGCACTCATTGTTTCTTGCAGACACTCTTAGTTTTCCAACCTTGTCGTTTTTGTTAATTTTTCTGTCTTTAATATGGACAGAGACCAAATTCCCAACTTATTTAGCCATAAACAAATATGGTTAGTCAAGGCCAATTCAGATTCAGCTTCTTAAAAATTATTTAACTTTTTCCCACTCTGAAGTATAGTTTCTCCTTCTTCCATATACCCCTTGTAGTTTTTCTGATGTTTCAATGTCCCCATTACTTATTACACTTTATCATGGTGTTTAAGTAAATTTTTATCCACCTGTCAATTCCATAAAAGAAGAATCTTTATCTGATTTCTCTTTAGAACTCCCATAGCACTGATTTTATGGTGGGTCCTCAGCAACCTTGGCAGAAATTAATCTCTAATAAGAACACAATGTAAAAGAAAAGGACTTTTAAAAATTGTTAAATTATCATATTCTCATTTAGGGACTCTATAAATATTAGTGATTGAAAATTTGTTTTACGAACCCCATGGGAAACTCAAAAGTTTTCTGTTTTCTGTTGTTGTTGTTTTTGATTAAAAAAGTTATTTAGCATGCACACACCAGAAATGGGTTATACAAATTCAGTATCTAAATGTGAATGAATAAAAATAATATATTGGATGGAGTAACTGGTATCATACTAGTACTTCTACTATAAACAACTCTAAAATTGGAAAAATATGTTGACAGAGGGAAATCCCATGGTTTCCTAACTCTCTGTCTGAGAGCAAATTTCCTGGCTATGTTCCAAAACCTCAAGACTGTGGGGAGGATGGCCCTCAGATGAAATGAGGAGGCAGAGATCGCAGTTCAGGGCATCAGAAGCAGCTGAAATCTATGCAGTAAGGCATGAGCGACCAGCAGATGAGCAGAGAGGCAACTCCAAAAGATTATGTGAACTGATGCCACCAGCCTCCAAATGGGGGAGGGACTGGGCATACACAGGAAAAGACCACATGGTGCTACCAGATTTAGGGGTCTCTGGGATTGATAGTAGAACAGAGACACTAGAAAATCAGTAGTGCTGGAGAAGAGCAGTTCTTTGAAATGATCTCAATATTAGCCTCTTTAAAATCCTTGGCATTCAGCTGAGACCACAGAAACGACTTCCTAGCACCAGCCAGATACCACAAACATGCCACTTTAGATGGAAGGACCAACCTCATAAGCAATCCTGTAGTACACCTGCCTTAACAAAGCCTAAAATCAAGCCTCAGAAAGACCTACCAGTGACACAGTTTGGAGACTGACTCCTGCTAAGTTATAGGGATTGAGGGAACACTTTGGGTTTTACACAAATTTACACTAACAAAGCAAAAACTCAAGTCCACGCACACTCATTGGGATCATATTTATAACACATGTAGGAGAAAAAGTTGAAGAAAAGAGCAGGGGCAAGCAAACAGAATGAAGTGTTGTAAGGTAAGTACATTTGTGGAGTGGGAAGCAGGAACAGGAAGTAGGAAGTGAGAAGTGTGTGTTGAGTGTTATGAGGGACAATGAAGGAGGAATGGTCAAGTTCAAAGTGTGAATGTCATATCGACTCCAAGTAGACCGATGAGTGTTAAGTATTGGGCAGTAATTAAAATGATGCATACTGTTAGAACAACGACAAAAAATAATGAAAAGACATGTAATGTAGTTAATGAGCAAGTAGAGGAAATAAAGCAGATATGGAAAAAAAAAACCTCTGGCACAAGATATCCATATAATGGAATACTACTCAACAACAAAAGGGAGAAATGCAAAAATGTGGTTGTTTTCAAAAGGATTATGCTGAGCAAAAGGGCAGAATAGAAAGTGTATGTATTCTATGATTCCATTTACAGGATATTCTAGAATGGGAAAACTAATCCATACAGACAAATTGGAATAGGGTTGACTGGGGTGAGAGACTGAGCAGATAGATTGTGAAGGGAAGGAACTTCTGGTGGTCATGCAAATGTTCCCTATCTTGAATGAGGTGGATATGGTTTTTTGTTAGAAGCCATCAACCTGTACAGTTGTACTATGTGAATTTTACTGTATATAATTCCTACCATTAGAGTTTATTTAAAAAATTTAAAAAATACTAAATTATATGTGTTATAAATTTGGGTTGAACTTATATAGTTTGGAATTTTAAGTAATATCAGAGAAGAGTGTGGAACTTTTGTGTTTGTTGAGAGAGTTGTAGATCAAATAATGGAAAAAAATTCTTTAGAATAATCAGGGGTGTCCAACCATTTGGTGTCTCTGGGCCACATGGAAGATGAATTGTCTTAGGCCACATGTTAAATATATTGTGACATGTAATCACAGAAAAAGTCTTGTAATGTCTTAAGTAAATTTATGATTTTGTGTTGGGCCACATTCATAGCCATCCTGAGCTGTATTTGACCCACAGGCTGCAGGTTGGACAGCCCTGCATGAAGAAAATTTGAGAAAAGCTTTAGTTTGTTCATTTCAGTACACTCTTAATTCTAGTATTTTGGCTACCTGATAGTTATTGCTTGATCAATTTTTGTTTAATTTAATTCATGTTAGTTTTCAGAAAATCAATTACTATGAAATGTCAAATGACTACCTTTGATATTTGAATATGTTTTTATTCACCTCTTCATGAAAGGATTAGATTTCTAAATGAAAGATCTTTATTTTTAATAGATAATGAATCATTATTCTTGTTAAGTACTATGCGATATCTTGCCTGGATTAATTTCCAACACCTCAAGCATATTGGCTTTTAATCTATCTTTTCCTTTAACCAAATTCTATTAAGAAATTGGATCAAAACTGCACTACATAAGTACAGAGAAAAATAATTTTCTGTCATAGAGATATGTTAAACATTATGATTGATCTGTGGAAGGCTATATTTTATCATGTGTAAATGTTTACCTCCCCCCAGCTTTACTGAGATTTCACTTGAGCAAGTTTAAAGTATACAATGTGATGATTTCAACACACATATCACTAAATGATTACCACAAAAATCTTAAACATGAATCATCTCATCTAATTACAGTTGTGTGTATGGTACGAACATCTAAGCATCTTTCTTAAAGAGCATCTTTCCCTTAGCATCTTTCAAATATAGAAGAGAGTGAATATCTTTTAAAAAGTGGATAGATGAATTTCAGCTCAAAGATAACTTCTCTCTAAAAATGAGATCAAGACAAAGAACAGATTAGGTTCACATGGGAAACTCTGGGCTTGGATGAAGCTGAAATGCACCATCATAATACAGTGCAATTGGAGACTGTCGACCTTGTGAATTGCCACCCTGGTTGGAACGAGGAGCTGCAGACAGACTTTGAATCTGAGCCATTTACCCTCATGTCAGTGGGAAGGCCAATTTTCTTAAAGGGTACAGATTCTCTAACTCTAGAGAATCACCAGATCACTGATAATTTTAAGTGTTATCTTGCACTGAATGTCTATTTCAAAGTTTGGCTCTTCTGTCTCAGGAATGCATTCTTGAAGCTCATTATAATTTATTATCCCAGATTAAAAAAAAATGGGATCTTATTCAGTTTTGATTATAAAGCTCTTTGGGGCTATTTTGCTTCAATATAACTTGATTGATGTGCTGTTTTTCATAGGTACTGACAGATATTTATATTTGTATTTGAGAAAAAATGAATAATGGAACTAATTTGTGGGTGATATTTAGTGATGAGGCTATCTATTTCACGGTAAAAATTGTTTAATGAGCTTGGAAGAAGTACTGCTAAGTATTTTATTAATTACTGTAACATTATCCTATATAAATAATTCTCCATACAGAACAAATTAACTACCAGGTAGTCCTTAGTGAAACCTCTACTATTTTGCAAACAGATTAGGAATTGACATATACCTATGGATCTAAAATAACAGCGGTGAAGCAATAAACCCTGATTTGATTAAGGTCCCTCACTCGTCAAATGAGAACTCGGGAGCTCAGTAACGAAACATTACTAATTTTCCTGTCTGAATTACTGCCACTTTCTTGGTCTTGTTTTTCCCCCTGCTCTCCCTTCTTCATATGTAAAATAAAACAAAATAAAAAACAGTTAGCCTCTGACAAGCCGTTCTTGTCTGAAGCTGGAGTTCTTGGGAACTCCAGATCAAGTCTTATGGAGCCTTCCAAACAAGGGCTACATTGTTAAGGGCATTTGAAGGGACTGAAATAATAAACCCACTGGGGCCAGTTGCTCACTGAGACACATCACGGGAAGTGGAGAAGGGACATTCACTGAGTCCCAGGCCCATTCAGACAAACGTGCTGAGTACCTTACCTGGACCCTTAGCTTCCTAGCAGATAACATGGACACACTTGACATCAGAGAGAGACAGGCCATGGGGGTCACATAAATAACTCTTGTACAACCATGCACACAAGTAGAATCTTAAGTAGTGCACTTCCTGATCTATGTATGTGCTCATAATCACAAAGCATTAAAATAGATTTAAAATCTTTAGTTCCAACTACTTTTATAGGATATATATCGTAAATGTTAATATTGCCTTCCTGAGTTTTCTTTAATAACATTAAAAGGATAATAATAAAAATGTCCAAATGCTAAACCAATTCATCACAAAGTTATTAACACTATTTTTTCTTGCTTTGAGTTTCTTAATGCCGACAAATTTACATTCTGCAGTGACTGTCCAGCAGAGATGCTTGTGAATCCCAGAGGGATCATAGCATATTTTCCGTATTACCAAAACATTATATGGGAAACATATTTCCATTTCAGGTGCACACTTTCATTTGAAGTGAAGGCATATCAGCGGTAAACAAATAATTCACAGGCTCCTGCTGTAGTGAGCATGGCTTGGAGGGTCAGTGGTAACAGCTTTATCCTTGACAAAATACAAGGCCAGAAAGTCACTCTTTGCCTTTCTGCTGATTTGGGCTTCCCATGTTACAGCGGGAAGCATTATATGTGCTTTTTAAAACTGTCTTTCAACCAACATTATTACTACTGCTGAAAACCAAATGTGCCGTGTCTGACAGAGGTAAACAGATGCAGTGTCCCCATCACCTCATGTCCTCTGGGTAGTTTTCGTTAGTGACAAATTTACATTTTCTACTAAGAGCCCTCCTGGTACTTGGCCAGGTAAAATTCTCCAGGCTGTGTCGCCTTGCACTAATCCATCGCGAATATCCTGACTTGTACAAGGGTTTTAGGTTGATTCAGCAAACATCCTGAGAATATGTGATGTGGAAGGTCCTTCACTGGACGCGTCACCTCGGGGTTCACTCATGCTCTGGAGAGATCTCCCCTCTGACTTCTGATGCATTTCTTGTTCTAAGAGACATGGAGGGTTTTGGAGGTCTCACTGACTGGGAAATGATGGATAGTGTGGGAGTGACTTCCTTATCCCCAAAGAGCAACAGCACTGTCAACCTTTGTTATCTCGACATGAAATAAACCAACATAAAGCGTCACAAGGAATCTCAGATGGGTGCTATCAGGGGAGAGACTTCCAGATGCTGCCTCTGCAGTCTCTTCCACTTTCACAGGCGTTTCTACTAACCTCGAAGACACACCCTTTTTAATTACGAGCAGGTTAAGAAACGAGAAACTGTTTTCAAATACAAGATGTAGAGGCCAAATGAGGACTTTGGTATTTTCACTATTGAAATATTTGGTATTTTTCATAACATTTCAAACCATTCCTTTAGAACAACATTGACTTTGCTCCAGATTTCAAGATCACCAGGTGCTTCGAATGGCTGACACGTTTCCCCCAGTTAATTCAGCCGGTAACAAGACATGGCCATGTGAGGCCAAGACCAGGCCAAACCACCGCCCACTCAGTAGCAGCTCACTCTGTCGGATGGGCTAGTGTCTGTCCATAGCATCGGTCCCAAGAGCGTAGGCCTACAAAACAATGGGAAGTAGAGCTGGCACACACTGGCCCTGTTACCCATCCATCTATGTGTTCCCCATGTGAAATACTCCAATCAGGAGATGCTGTGTTGGCTTTTCTTCAAGCTCATCACAGCTCTTTTTCAGATGTATCAACAGACAAAAGGTTCAATAGTTAGGAGAGAGGCTTGAGGGTTGCAGCACCAAAGAGGAGGCTGGGCTCTGTTTTCCAACACCATCTAGGTCCATGGTTGAAGACCTGGCAGGGGGCGGGGCATGGTCTCTGCTCAATATTATTTGCTTAGGCATATCCTTTTTGGTTATGTTGTTATGTTTTTAATGATGGTAAATAAGGAAATTATTGTCTTCCTTAAAAAACATTAGGGTTGCAGGCCTAATGTTGAAATGAAGCTTCTACAGGATGCAAACGGGGAGATCCACTGTGTGACTTTCATTCTTTCCTGCCTGGATTCCCACTGTTTTTCTCTCCTTTTCCATCCTGGCTTGCCCCTCAGTCTGTGGCTTGTTTCTCCACTTTCCCATCATCCTCCTGGGCTCCCGTTAACGTAGGCGACAGCGGCCGAAGGAAAGGAAGATTCTCTGGAGTGTGTTTCTGTTTCTTGCTAGGGTCATTTTCCAGAGTTAGTTTGCGATGGGTGGCTCACGATTCATCTTCATATTCTGATTACTGAATTAAATAATCCTTACAGATTTTATGTTGTTTTATGTTATATAACTAAGTGGTCACTGTTGTTCAATGTGTAATTATATGATTGTTTGATTTACATGTTAAAAGCTGTACTTAGAAATAAAATTGTCATTTGTTTTCTATTGCAAATGAATTAATATTTTTTTCTATTGTAGTTGCTAGGTTGGGAAAACCGGAAAATGAGGAGAAGCTATTGTGCATGCTTCTCTCATCTCAGTTACTGAGGAGACAGGCGATTTTCTTCCGGGGACATTCTTTAGGAATACCATAAATCCCCCCAAATCAAAATCTATTAAAATGCAAGTTCTAAAGCCCAAAATGGGTGGGACAGTTTGTCACTGTTGTTGTTTTGTTACTTTTGTGATTATTCTGTCTAGTAACGGTGGAAACAGATCAGGAGCCCTTGAACTTAACATAAAACTAGAACACACTAGATGGTGCTGTATCCCAACAGCACTCCTGCCTGGGAAACTGTGCTGGAATGAAGTCAGAATAGAGCTTGAATACAGGGAATGGTGCCCAAGGCGCACATTGGATTCTGTCTTACATCTGAGGACACACTCCATCAATCCGTGTACTTCACGTTCACAGCATTTGTATTTCACTCGGAAATGCCTTGGTGAGGTTCTGCACTAGCCCAGCCTTGTTTGAACACACACACGTGTGGGTGAGTGGACCTGAATACACATGTGTGTTTGAGAGGGGACAGGTATTCTGGTTGTAGCCCGTGTTATCTCCTGTGACTTCCTTAAAGGCATGCTGTGTTCCTATCAGAAGTGCCTGGATATGGTTTACACCTTCTCATCTTCTTGTCTTCCTGCATGGGGGACCATCTCCACCATCTGTTTCAGATGTTTTGCCTTCCACAAAGGTTCCTGATTGTCCCGATCCTTCTTCCTTTCTTTGATTTCCCGCAACCCCTCTTTGTACTTCTCGTGCTCCTGTGACACTCTACCTGGCATTATCTGTATACTTTTCTTACTAGCCCACAAACTTCTTGAGAATATGGGCATTTCTTATGCCATATTTTTCCTTCTGCTTCCTATACCAAACTTTACATAAAGTACTGTATGAGAACACAGTTGGTGCTCACGAATATGCAGGCAATGAATAAATAAAAGGATAATAAATGAGTTGCCATTAAAAAAGTGATTATTCTGGATACTTTGTTTGCTCTCCACCCACCACCACACTGCTCTGTAGCCTGAGAGGCTGACCTCTATGGTTACAGCAACTGTTCCAGTGGGTGTGGTAAGAGAAAGAAAATAGAGGTATTCATTCTCCCATCTCCCTCTGAGCTGAGCCATGGGTTGGCCACAGCTCTTTATGGGTGTCTGATAATCTCTCCCCTCATTTGTCCCCTTGAGCCAAAAGTGGCATCTCCGGATACATCTTTGTCCCTTGTTTAGCTCAACTCTGACCCTTTATTAAGCTCTCTATAATCACCCACTGTCATGTAATAAGACTGAGATGGAAATCTTTTCTGCGTGTCATCTACGACCCACGTCCAAACTATGACATGCAAAAGGCCCTCAGAAATGGGTTGGCTCACACTTCCATGGTTCTTTCTGATAATGTGACCAGGTCACCACATCTGAAAGGACTATTCATATAACTGAGGTTTGATTTTTACCTTCACTGTCAGGCTAGAAGAGACCTCCCTGTGACACACAGACACAAATGCTGAGGTGTTCAAGATAAGCACCCCAGTTATTTGAGAACATTTACTAATTGCCTGGGAAGGAAATTATCTGCAGTAATTTTAATGACAATTTCCTTTTTGGATAGCCTACGTATCACTTACATTTTTTTCTTATTTGAAAACACTCATCGGGCGCTTTTCTTCTAAACACAGAATCTCTGACTCACAGAACTAAAACAACGGTTTTCAAATCATTCTTTGATGGACCCAGGATTCCCAACTTACATTTCAGCTTCCACTTAAAAAAACAAAAACAAAATGCAATGGACTTTTAAGCTTTTAGTGAATACCTGGTCAAGGTGGGCATGCAGGTATCAGAAATTGTCTGAAGTGACAATACTAAACATGTCATGTAGTAAGATTCAGATGAAAATCTTTTGTGCTCACCAAAATAGTGACTTATACTGGCTGAGAAATTCATTCATTGATTCTCTTCCAAGACAGGCAATAGCTGTGTGAACTTTTCTCAGCTATAAACTAGCAGGAATTTATGTAGCTCATATAATGTAGATACTGCATCGTGTTCAGGGCCAGCCAAATGTGTTCCATATACACCTTTTTTTTTTCTTTTCCTTAGAGTCTCACAGTCCTTATTAGACAGTGACATCAAAGCCAGGCCTCCTGGCCTCGAGTTCGGGGCTGGCTCTAGCTCACGGATTCTGCCCTGATTTGCCTTCACGTATATTAATTTTTTTCTCTGTTCTGGGTTTCTCTTTTGCAGATATGTAGACTGTAGCCTATCAGGAAAATACAGGCTACCATACAGATTTTATTCAGGATTAGAGTTTCTACAATTATTTTGCGGTCTGTAAGCATATACAGTCACTGTTTTAGACATTTTGTTCACTTCCCTTCTGATATTTATGAACTATGAAATAAGAGAGCCATAGCCTGTGTGATCAGAGCATTTGATCTTTCATTCAGAATTTGCTGCCTGTGTTGAGATTGTGAATGAACTGACCCCTTTGATTGTGTTTGTGTTTCTGGCTTGTGCCTCACAGACAGTGGTGACCGACTGCCTAACACTGCCCCCACCCCTCAGACTCCAGGAAGACTTGAGACAAATCTTCTCCAATCTGCAGGCATGTCAGCATCTGGGATTCTATTTCCTTCTATTCTGGCCCATTCTGTGGTGAAGTCATAGGTCTGACATTGGGAGAGAAAGCTGAAGGAGATGAGTTTTTGAATTTGTTTCAAATGCAGGAATTTGAGTCAAATTGCATTACTGATTAAAGAAATTTGTAGTTCTTGGTCAAATATTCAACTTGCCTGAGTTGAAACCAGTTTGATATCGTCACTCTTTGGACAACCAGGAAAGGAGTATGAGCCACATAGAATCAATGCATGAAGGTAAGAACACCATGTAAAGTTTTCAGAGAATGAAATATTCGGATTTCAGTTTCTGAATAAAAAAAGCATAGCCTTTACTTTTAAGAATGTTCACTGTTTCTCTGGAATTCTGCCTCTCTATATAAATCAGGCATTAAATGTACATATACACATGTGTACGTTTTTGACTCTGAGAGCATGTTTTACATGTGTGAATACATAGATGCAGGGATAGAAAAATAGTACATAGGTAGGTAATAGATACCTGCTCACTCACACACATGAAGGTTGCTCTTCTTATATTTTGAGACCTGATTTCTAGATTTTCATGGAGAATCAATTAATGTATCTTGCTGGCAAGACTACCTTTGTTGACATTTTCATATTTGATGAGTGAAGAGCGATGACTATTTTCAATGTTGAAGCCCACAAGAGAATACCCCATCTGATATGTACATCATCTCCCCAGAAGTGCTGTCACTTACAAGGTTGTCCCAACACAAGCCCTCTGCTCACGGCACACGACGCACAGCTAAGGAGGGTGCAGGCCTGGACACAGCAGGGCCGGCTGTGTCTTCTAGTAGTCTGCATGTCCTCAGGTGCCTGCTTGGGGCCCAACAGCCCCTTTACGAGAGAGAGAGAAGAAGGATGATGTCCTAGTCACCCTCTGACCTTTGTCAAACCAGGGTAACTGGAGGAAAACCCTGCTCAAAATAGAGAAAATGATCATATAGTATGGGGCATAAAGAACAGGAGTAAGAACAGGAATAAAACATGAGACTACTGCCACATTCAGGACAAACATGCTAAATATGATTTTTACTTATATAAAGGATCTTTATATGCACTAAGAAAGATTCTGGATGAAGTGTTTTTTGTTTTGTTTTAGTGATAAACATGGTGATTTGGCAGACATTTGCCTGAGGATATACAAAATTGTCATTTAAAAGTCATAACTGCTAACATTTCTGAGAATTTACCATGTGCTCCATGTTTTCCATTTTCACTGAAGACTCACTACCACCCTATGACATGGATATTTTTAGTTTCTCCATTGTGCACTGAAAGGCCTAAGGAGGTTCAAATGTGAACCAGGTCAAAGGTGCTGTTGATGGTAGGCCGAGAATATAAATGGCTGTTGGGTCACTGTGCATAATCCTGACATAAAAAATTAGGACTATCATGAACACAAATACTTCCTGTGGTAACCAAAGACACTGATGAGACAGACGAATAATTCTTGAAGAGAGCAGGGGTATTTATAAAAGCGATCTTGCCACATGCGTTGGCAACAAGGATGGAAGAGGAGGGCACCACGTGAGCACGTTAAAGAGTGATGACTGATTTTGATTGTTGTTAATTAACATGGTTTGTCCTTTTTGAAAACCAAAATGATCTCAGCTCTTGTCTACAGAGGACAACATAAGCTTGAAGTTAATATTCACTTGATGATACTACTTACCAGGTTTTGCACATTTGGGGGCTAAGATCCTCATTAGAATAATCACTGTCACTTGAGTGATCTTCACAGCTGGCAGTTGGAGAACCAAATGTAGGTTCTGGAGGGATGTTAAATACAAACATGTTTTCAAGATTCTTTGTTGTACAACTCAGCCGCTACCCAGAAGTGATATTCAAAATATTTAAGAAATAATGCAGCATAAGGAACAACCACTTTTTGCGGAAGCCTAATTAACTCAATCATGAGAGCCAATAATTGTTAAATATTCAGAAATTTTACCAGGCAGTTATTAATTCTTTGGTAGTTTGAAATAGCCCCTTGGTTAGTGTTTACACCACATAAATCGGCAAATGCCACGCACTAGGGCTTTTGGTTCTGGAGACCCTGGTTTACCACACCACTGAAGCCAACCACTCAGAATGGTTGCCAATACAGTGAGAATAAACGCCACATGTGAAGAACAATTTCTCCGGTGTCAGTGAATTCTGGGTGAAAATCAGCTCTGTTTATTCACTAATTAATACACTGGATGTATGCTTTAACTCCGGCCAGATACAAGTATAGAAATAATATAATAAATTGAAAGCATTAATAATTTTAAGTTTGAAAATTGTGTTGGTGTATGTGATATTTGAGTATTTGCAACATAATTTGGCATATTAGAGAATGTAGGAGATTTGACTTATGTTCCAATTTACGGTATAATTGAACAATTGATTTAGACTCATGATTTGAAGTTAGAAAGTATGAGAAAATTGTATTGTACATAAACAATGTTAAACATTTAGGATAACTTGGTTCCCACGATATTTGTAAGTCAAATTTTTTATTAGATTTATAAGAATGCTTAAGTACTTGAAAGGTTTTGTTTATAAAAGGCATTTGAAGCATTTCAAAAGAAGATCAAGTTCAATAAGCTGACAGCTGCAATTAAACATGTTTACTAAAATGTCTCTCTTAATGCTTGTTAGAATTTACCAGATCACTGAATAGAAAAAAATAATTTAGTAGCTGAACTTCAAGAACTGAGGAAAATAGAGATTTATAAACTTGAGTTGAAGGAATGAAATACTGATTCTAAAAATCAAATTAATATCTTCCCCAGTTACTCAAGATGCTCCCAAAGACATAAAGAATACTCTGACATGCAGAATTGATCTGGGCAGATTTTTCTATGGTTCTTGACTCAAAGAACCACAGAAAAATGTTTCAAGAGATGTGTGAAGGAGGACTCTGTACCCACAGCCTCTCAAGTGGGCACACCGTGTAATTCTGACAGGCCTTTTGACGTCTCCTTCCCAGGAACTTGTCGTTCACCTGGTCACTGGGACTCAGAGGGCAGCCCTGTCCAAGCCCACTCCAATTCTTGGCTGTGTTCCTCTGATCATCTGGCATGCAGAGGCCTGAAACTACTTTCAGATTCTCCATCTCGATGCAATTGCTTGACATTTGCCTCAGATATTAAACGTATGCTAATAAATTTTTACACAAATTTAAAATGCTCTGGAGAGGGCCCGTTGCCAAGCGGGGAGTGCTATCATGGGAATGGCTGTGGTCCAGGGTCTCTGTCTCTGTGCTCGGTTCCCAGCTCTCTGCACCGCCCGCCTCACTGCAGCAAAGAGGAAGGTTCGTGGCCACCCTTTCTCATGAGAAGCGTTTTCCTCTTGGCTTGAAGTGCAAGTTTGTAAAGGATAAATCCAACCGTAGTAAGATTCACTTTCTTTGACACCATTTCCTATCTCCCCATGGTTCAGGGAAATCCCTCTTTGTATTTTAACTTAAAAAAATGTTTTGTTCATTATGCTGAGGTTACTATTATACCCTCAGCTGAACTTGGACATCGTGTGAATGACAAGAACAATGTGTGGCCGTGGGGCCTGATTAATTCAGCACACTCTGTTGATACTTTGTTTTTAAATGTCTAGTGTTTTTGTTTGTTTTACATTCACAAGCAACTTCCAACCTCCCACCCATGGGCAGACATCTGCAAGAAACACCACTGTTTTTCACCCCACCTATACATCCATATATAGGATATTTATGTTTCTTTGGGGAAAAAAAAAACACTTACGATTCAATATACTATGATTATTATCAAGATTCCTTTGGAGATTTTCAGAATCTTTTATATATTGATATTGCATGTCTGCAAAGATAATAAAACTTCAGAAACTAATTTGCTAATTAGAGAAACCCTATCACGAGACAAGTTTTTCACTAAAGAAGCCAGACCCAACTTCATCCTCAAAGTCTGTTAAAATTTTGTGTGAATAAACTAGGAAACAGAAAGACACATCATGGATTCCAGATGTGTTCTTTGAGGTTTGAGGCATTGGCATTGGTTTTCCTGACAATGGAAGGTCCATTAACACAGAACACGTTTAAGCTATGAAGTGACAGCATAGTTTTGATGGACACAGTCCTAATTAGAGCATTTCAGGAGTGCTTGTAGTTGGGTTGGCACAGACGATCATTAGCGAACATTGCGTCACAGACAAGACCACTCAGACATCACTGAAGGCAGGCTTGTCATGGGCTTTTTGGCCTGCAGAAGGTGGCAGGCAGCAGGATACCTGCAGAAGGTGGCAGACAGCAGGACACCTGCAGAAGGTGACAGGCAGCAGGATATTCTGAAGCGCTATGGTGTGAAAAGGAATCAGCTGGTTGCAAGCCAGGCTTAGAGAAGAAATGCTTTCCAGTATTCCTAAAGTATAGCCTCAACAGTACTGAGTGGGGTGAATGACTAAGAAAGGGCAATAGCGTGTAACAGTCAACCCGCAATATAGAAATCAGGGACAGCCAATTTCTCACGAGGAGAGTTAGATGGTGAATCTAACAGGCACGGAGGGAAACGGTGTTAGATTGCTGAAAAATATTCTGAGAGCAGTTAGCAGCCCAGGCAATGCCTTACTTTGCATATAATAGAAAACACCATGATCTTTCCTACTAGAACCATGCACGTATATACTTACTGACTTAAATAGACTTGTTGCTAGATAGTATAATGATCTTAATAATCGCATTTGGTGAG
>VMDR010015226.1:0-22566 GCA_007922815.1 Macrotus californicus | reverse complement strand
TTAAAGATAAGGAGAGAATCTTAAAAGCAGCAAGAGAAAAGGAGACAGTAACCTACAAAGGAGTGCCCATCAGACTGTCAGCTGATTTCTCCAAAGAAACCTTGCAGGCAAGAAGGGGCTGGCAAGAAGTATTCCAAGTCATGAAAGGCAAGGACCTACATCCAAGATTACTCTATCCAGCAAAGCTTTCATTTAGAATGAAAGGGCAGATAAAGTGCTTCCCAGACAAGGTCAAGTTCAAGGAGTTCATCATCACCCAGCCCTTATTATATGAAATGTTAGAGATTTATCTAAGAAAAAGAAGATCAAAAATATGAGCAGTAAGATGACAACAAATTCACAGTTATTAACAACCACACCAAAAACAAAAGCAAACTAAGCAAACAACTAGAACAGGAACAGAATCACAGAAATGGAGATCACATGGAGCATTATCAGCAGGGGAGTGGGAGGGGGAGAGAGGGGAAAAGGTACAGGGAATAAGTAGCATAAATGGTAGGTAGAAGATAGACAGGGGGAGGTTAAGAATAGTATAGGAAATGTAGAAGCCAAAGAACTTATATGTATGATCCATGGACATGAACTAAGGAGGGGGGGAATGTGGGTGGGAGGGGGTGTGCAGGCTAGAGGGGAATAAAGGAGGGGAATGGAACAACTGTAATAGCATAATTAATAAAATATATTAAAAAAATAATGCACACAGGATAAACAATGCTACATTTTTAAAGTCCATACCAGACCTATTAAAATGGATATCTGTGAAAGAGAGGGAGTGAGAGTGGAGACAAGGGAAGAGAGGAGAGGGTCTTCTCACTGACCGATGACTGCAATGTGCTGTGAACTCACTGGGTAAGAGTAACTCCATCCTATGCACTGGAGAACAATAATAAAAGGAAATTCGGGTGGCTAAGAATGCAGGTTGGCAGAAAAGATCTCCCTGAAGAAAGGGCATTGAAGTTGAGACTTGAAAGATCATTGTTATTGATCTTGAGTTGTAAACTCACTTTCATTTCCAAGTTTGGCGGCCTCCCCCAGGACCCACTGAGCAGAGCTGTCAGGGCGGCAGGACCCTTCCTGAGTCAGCCACACTCCTCTCTCCCTCAACAGCTAATTTCTGAGGAGGCTCTCACTTCCAGTTCTCTATTCCTTCTTACAGTCAAAGTCAGGAAAAAATACCGTATTTTGCCAGGTATAATATGCACCTTTTGCCCAAATATTTGAGGGAAAAATAGGGATGTGCATTGTACATGGGTATAAGTCCATATCTATATGTTTTTAATTCTTTTATTTATACTTATGCATTAAAAGTGTAACACTAGAAAGCAATAACAATATCCTTGTGCAAAATAACACCCTGGAATATGGTCATTGGTTTTGTTTCTAAATATAAATAAATAAATACATAAATAATTGAATTAAAATATTAAAACAAACAATTTTTTCCCTGAAAGTCTGGGTCAAAAACGTGGCTGCTCATTTACATGGCAAAATGCAGTGTTTTTTTATTTACAGTAGCTCTGGTTCAGACTTAAGACAAGGGCTGGATTTTTTCATCTGTGTCATTTAATGGCCATTGTAATCTCAAAGAGGTTTCTATTGTCTAAGAACAATGATCTCCCACCCACTCTCCACCCCACCCTACCCCACCCCAACCCCGCCCCCAGGTTTTTTCATCTTTTGTCATTAATGAGACTTTCAAGGGTGTTTCATTTTTAGCACATTATCCTGTTTTCTCCTGATAAATATGTTTTCATTATGTAATATTGCTTCAGATTTGCATAGCCTATCTCCTCAGCTAGAAAAATAACAGCAATAAATACACACACCCTGTAACCTGAGGACAGGGATGATGCACTCAACTTCTTTAATTTCTCAAAATTGAATGGTACTATTCCAACCACATAACATGGGCTTAATAAATGCAAAAGAAACAACTTTCTTCCAATTTCTTGTGTCTGTATATACCCCAGTTGAATTAATATAGAAACAGTCAAGATCATCAGAGCAAATTCTTGGTGAAAAATGGCAGCTTTTCTCAGACTGCCTTCTAATTGACCTTGATACAATAAAAACCACAAGCAAGACAAAATGTTGACCTTCATCCTGCCTCCCTACTCCTTGAACACGTGGCTGTGGTACAGGAAGTCCCTTTCCCAGCAGTCTATTGTGTGTGGCCAAAAGGGAAGAAGAAACACTTTTCTGTCAAAGGGAAGAACACTTTCTTGAAAGCCAGAAGCCACTCCCAGTCTTGCCTGTAGCCTGGACCTATACAGAAAGTCATCCCTTCCCCATATCAATTGTTGCATACACACCTGAAAGAATCACTCTGTTCTTACAGTCTCTGGACAGTCTCTGCCTTGAGTCATAGAGGAATCCAGCCTGATTAGATGTACTGGCAGAGCCACCACCCAGGGAACCCACCCAGAACCCATTCTGGAAGGAAAAAATGAGACAGGAAAACCATCAACATCTTCAGAATGGGGCTTGCCCTTGCACAACTCAGTAAAAAATTATTCATCAAGTATACACCTTGCTGGCCTCTCCCAGATTGGAAACTCCCCACATTGCTAACCAATCCAGATAGAGAAGATTTGCATCATTAGGTGCTGGGTAGAATACTTTCATAAAGTTGTGTTATACCAATCAAGTATTGCTTACCTGCAGAATCACTCACAGTAGTTTAGGTATGTGGAAAATGGTTTGGGAGAAAAAGAAAAAATGTTCTACATAGTAGGTAGTCCTAGAATAACCGAGCAGATTGTTTATTATGTATTCTGATGTCCTCATTTGGCATGTCCCTGGCCTGTCTTGAACAGTAGGTCTTCCTTCCTATGGGTTGGTTGGCATTGCCAACAGAGAGTTTGTTAATTAAGAAGGAAATAGAATTCTGAAGCATATGCCTTAAGACCAGTTAGTGAAGGGATTACCAGAAAAGAATAGAAGAGACTAGGAATATGGGAATAACCTAGAAAATATGCTTCCTATAAACCACATAGTGCCACAAAAAGGGGGGGGGGCGACATGAAGAGAGGATTCTCAAAAGAATAAAATGCTGCAAAAATGTTCAAGAGGATAAAATATTAAAAAGCATAATTATATTTTATGATTATTGGGCACCAATAACCTTCATTAGGAATAGAGTGTTAGAGGTCAAAGCTGTATTTCAAAAGAGTAAAAAGTAAATTAGAAATGAGTAAATGAAGGCAGCAAATGTAAACAGTCCTTAAAATTTTGCAAATAAAAATAAAGGAAAAGATGAGACTATCAATAGAGAGGAAAGCAACATCAAGCAAAAATTACTTTTAAGATGGGAAAGAACTTAAGTTTCTGAAGCAAATAGAAGGCATCTGTACATAGGAGAGATTGTAGATAAAAAGGAGAAGAAAGGAGAAATTTCCCCCAAAATGCTGAATGGAATCCAAGAATGAGAGAGATTGTCATAAAAAGGGATACTTCTTCACATGCGAGAATGAAGACAGGCAGATCGGGGATGAGAAAGAGAGAAATGAGGAAGTTCCAGTTGTGTGACTTCAGTGAACTCAATTTAGAATAAGGCAAGATTTTCTGCTAAAAGAGCTGCAAACAAATATACTTGATAACTAAGGAGGGTAGGAGTCCGTGTTCACCAAAATGGTGTCTAAGTAAGTGCATTATCATGTATTTGGCATGGAGCTATTCATGCCCAATACCATGGGCTGTACAATGATGAACAGACAAGTCCTTTGTCCTCCAGAAATGGATAACCTCAGTGCAGGGACAGGGAAACAATCTACTGTAATGTCAGGAAGAATGAAACTAACTTTGTAATGTTCAAGTACACAAAAAGAGTAATTTTAACAGTCTAGAAAGAATCTGTGATGAAGTTAATATTTGATACAATTGGCCTAACAAGCAGAATTTTAGGATTCAAAATACCCAGTACATGTGGACAACAGAGGAGATAAACAGTGAAACAAAAAGTTTATTTGGAATCCCTGAAAAATTACTTGTTATCCACAATGAATAAATATATGCGCACTACTTCATCGATGGGAGCAAATATAATAGAATTTTTCTTCACTTCCCTAAAGGAACACAGGCTTGGATGGGTAGGTAAGGTGGGATTATGATAGTTGACCAGGAGACCCAAGAATACTTGAGTGATGCCTTACCAAATATGCTGTGATGCCCTTGGGAAAGCTTGACCCATAAATAGTAATAGCAAATTGTTAATCAAAGGTCAAATCCCTGACATCCCAATAATTTTATGGTAAGCTTCTCTGAAGCATGTAGCCCCAAGTTAGGTCTCATGTTCCCTCTTAAATCCCACTGTGCCACTAGTCAACTGTAAATCCTGAAGATTAAGAACATCCGACGCTGTGGGAAGAAGAAAGATGATTAGGTCACAAAGGAACTCTGTTCAAGGTAACAGAAATGGATTCAGAAAAGAGAAGTAAAATGCTACTGTGTAACCTTTTAACGTACAATGACCACCCCCCAAACTCTTACTAAACATGCCCTGCTCTGGAATCTGACCAATCAGAATAATTTCTTCTCTTGAAGATCATGACAAATAAAGGAAAAGATGGAGAGAAGGGGAAAACATCCTCAGCTTCCCAGGCACATTGGAAACTATACCTCCTAGCCTCCTGGGACTATGTGACCAGTTCTAGCTAACAATTAGTGGAAAAAAGGGTTCTTGGTCAAAAAATTAAACTACCATTGCATGATTCTTCTTCTCTCCCCCTCCCAAGTCAACCAAGACAGCCTTATGTTGAAATGTGGAATCAGAATATAAAAGTAGTCTAATTAGCTGAGTCATCATGAAGGGCAGCTACCCAGAGAATCACCCAAGCCTGCAAACAGATGCTGTGTGAATGAGAGATAACTGTTGCTTAATGAAGGTGCTGCGGGTTGTTTGTTACCACTGTCTGGCCTAACTTTACTTAACTGATATAGGAGAGGAACAAGGATGTTGACCCACATACCTCAGGTAGATTTGAATATTCATGAATAAGAAGTCTGTCCACAAATCCCGAAATGGTAGACACTATGCAGAGCACATGCCCTGTGATTGTGAATACTTCCTCTAGAGGTGGATGGCTGTGTTGCTCCCATTTGGGAGGCATGTGTGAAGCTGAGTAAAAAGGCAACAGACAGAAGGAGCTCAAGCCACTGAGTTTTAAGTTCCTCCCTTCTTCCCCACACCTACTTTAGGCCTTCTGGTGTATGTTAGCTCATTTGACAAGGGAGAAAAACATTTGACTTGAGGCTGAGTGAATGAGGTTATCAGACGCAGTAAAAGCCTGACAGGGTGGATGAGACATAAGTCTAAACCTTTTCTGTTCCCTGCAGGCAGTACCTTGGTTGGGCTTCTGCAGCTGCTCTCAGAGACCAGGGGGAGTGGAGAAAAAGTGGGGCCAAGGGAATAGCGATTCAATGGAGGCTTGTATTAGGATTTAGAGGGAAGAGAAGGAGTTGTCAAGTGGTAAGGGGTGGTGAGGGAAGATCGGAGGATATGGATATTGATCCAGAAAGTTAGGAGAACTGCTCCTTCTTACTTCTGAGGTGAATGTTTCCAAGGCCCATAAACACTAACATCAGACTTGCCTACATCATAATAATAATAACTAATATTTGCTGATTGCTATTATGAGTCAGTTTCCTAAGTACTATATGATTATGTGAGGGTGAGGGAGAGAGAAAGACAGAGAGGAAGAGAAAGAGAGAATCATCACAACAGCCCTCCACAATAGATACTATTATGATCCCCTTTTATAGATGAAGTAACGAAAGAACAAACCAAAGGTCACATAACAGTGAGTCCATAGTCTGTGCTCATTCCATTGCACTGTACTTCTTACTTGGGAACCCAGGAAAGCTTTATTTCTAAATTTCAGCATCTCTAATAATAGGATGCACAAAGAGGCAAAACAACTGAAGATTTTTATTACAACTATTTGGTGTTAGGACAGACCTCCATCGCATTCTCTCTTACAAAAGAAAGCCAGTGATCTCGTGTATCACAAGCAGGAACGACACAGTCTATCTGTAGGAACTACGAAGAGAAAGCAAAACAGCCTGTGAATCTCCCTTGCCGGTGGCCTTTGTTGAGTCATTTCCCACACTTCGTGTCAATGTCTGTAGTAGAAAGAGCTGGCTCCCCAGGCTTATCACAGAGAATGTGCAGTTCTGGGGAGACAGCTAATAAAGGGAGAGGTTATGGCCTGGTTCCTTTCTCCCACATTCTTGTTGTTGTGTTCTACTTGTACAATATGAGCTTGGGAAAAAGGTAGGGCATTTTGATCTTCTCATCCTGTCTGACTTCAGTGAAGAGCCCTACCTAATATAAGTATGGGCTTTCTGTGATTTTTCACTCTGGCTCATATTTTACATTTCTCTTCATCTCCCCATTCCTTAGGGAGTGAGAGAAGTTGGATGTGATACATGTGGTTGTTTCTTGATAGTGGTAACAAATAATTCTCCCTATTACCTGTTGCAATTACCCCTTCAGTTGCTATTTTGGTAACCTTAAATTAGAAATAAACTGTTCATTTAAATTCATGTTCTTCTTTCTACACCCTCTTATTACCAGAAACATTAAGCTGCCTTAGAGAAGTTAGAAAAATATTCTGAGATATTAGACAGGAAATTAAACATATCTTTAGAGAACACTATGTGTTAAGCTACAGTTTAATTGAAGGGATTGTACCAGGCTAAGAACATCGCCAGTTCAAAGCCCTAAACTGTCCCTCAGTGGTGACTGGCATTCCAAACCAGAGGGACATGTCACATGAAGGGAAGGTAAAAAGGAAAGGGCATAAGAAACAACAGAAGTAGGTGGAATTTGAGGTGTCTGAAGCAAGCTCATGATCTCACCCAGAGAATCCTTTGGGGAACCAAGAACTAAAGGTTCTGGGTTCTAATCAGCAATCACTCCTTTGATACGATGTCTAATATGAATCCACCTATGTATTGATTTGTGTGTATTACATGACACCATTCTCCTGTGATGGTTTTATCTGTCACCTCATCCTGGGAAAGTGAATGTGTGTGGCCTTTTGTCCTGCTAATGTGTTCATTTGAACTCATTGTTCCTAGGAAACAGCCACCAAAATTATAATATTATGAATTTCAGGAAGGTTTTCTAGAACAAACCCAATTTGGTCCTGATGAGTTTTTTTTTAATATGTGCTAGATTCTGTTTGCAATATTTTTAATACTTTTGCATCAATATTAGTAATTTATAATTTGTTGTGCATTGTCATAGTTTAACACTAATATTACACTTACTTCATTGAAAGAATGCTTGTTATATGCTATGGAGCCATTTAATTAGAATTGGAATTATCTTATTTTCTCTTTAAAGGCTTTATTACATTCCCTAAATATCTGGGGATAACTCGTTTACAATATTCTCTATTTCTTCTATGGAAATTATTTTATTGATATAAGGGTTGGTTTTGGTAGACAGTTATATTGAGCAAAGTAGTCTCTTCTGATTTTTCCTCTGTTTCTGTATTTATTTTGTCCCTGCCATTTCTTATTTTCTTTACTTGCAACTGCTCTACATTTTTATCATGAGGCTTATCTTACTGAAAAATAATGTTAAAGTTTTTTAATTTATGTATTATACTCTTCGTTAGTTTTTTTTTTTAATTTCTACTTTTATCTTTATTACCTCCTCCTGCTTTCATTTGATTGATCCTGTTGTTCTTTTCACTTAATTCACTTTGTTTCATTCTTTCCTTTCACTGATGTAAATAAGACTATGAATTCTCCTCTGAGTACTGCTTTAGCTGTATCTCAAAATTTTGGAAATGTGATTTTTGTCATTTTTCTAGAATTTTATTAGTTTATTTTTTAAATTTCTCTCTCTGGTCAAGAGAAATCTTTTTTTTAAGTTTCTATGTGAAAGCACATTTATCCTTTCTGATTTTTTGTGGAAGAGAGCATTTATTGTTTCTGATTTTATTATCTACCTGTTCCATTATGGTCAGAGAATAGTATCTATATCATTCCTACTTTTAGGAACTTATGGAAGATTTTTGTGCCATAAAAACTGGTCTATTTTTTTTAATTATTTATTTACTTTTAGAAAAAGGGGAAGGGAGGCAGAAACAGAGAAGAGAAACATCAATGTATAGGAAATAATAGATTGATTGCCTCTCCCATGCCCCCAACAGAGGTCCTGGCCCACAACCTAGGCAAGTGCCCTGACTAGGAATTGAGCAGGGAACCTTTCAGTTTGCAGGTGGTGCTCAATCTACTGAGCCACACCAGCCAGGGAAAAAGTGGTCTCTTTATTTTCTTTTGTTGGAACTTCAAAAGTTGTACTCTCTATTTGCAATGAAGAAAATTTAATACACACTTGTATAATATTCTGGTGACTTCTTGTTATCATCATGCAATGATCATCGTTGTCTCTAAATTGCCTTTGGTCTTAGATGACATTTCTTTTAGTTATTTTTTTTAAGATTTTATTTATTCATTTTTGGAGAAAAGGAGGGAGAAAGAGAGCGGGAGAAACATCACTGTGTGGTTGCTTCTCACACATCCCCTACTGGGGACCTGGCCCTCGACCCAGGCATGTGCCCTGACTGGGAATCCAACCAGTGACCTTTTGGTTCACAGGGTGGTGCTCAATCCACTGAGCCACACCAGCCAGGACTATATTTTTAAATATCAGCGTAACTTCACAAGCTGTCTTCTGTTGTTGTTAGTGTTGTATATCATATTGCATGTTTTGATTTTAACCTTTTCATGTCTTTAGGGCATTTTTTATGACTCATGTGAAGAGCATATAACTGGGCTTGGTGATATTATTAATCCAATCTGAGAATTTTTTAACTCCTAAATTTAAGCTTTTACATTTATTGTGACTACCAAGATATCTGGATTTGTTTTATCATATATTGTGCTTTTTATTTTATGTTCTTTCTTTGCTTCCTTTTTTATCTCCTTTCATGTTTTATATTAAATTGATTAAATTTTTAAGTAATCTAATGTCTTCCTACTGGTTTAGGGGTTTTACATCCAATTAGTTCAGAGTTACCCTTGCACTTTTAATATGACAACTTGGCAACAATTAACAATTGAAGTTCATCAATTGAACTTCATTCACCTCTACCCTCCTTCCAAACAAGACAAAAACTTTTTAACACTTTTACTTTACTGCCTCATTCCTAAGTTATTTGTGATTTGTCCCTCTTGTTCTTAAATTTAATAGTCATCGTTGCTAGTGATTTTTATAGTTGCAGTCATTTTTCATTTTCCAGTTTAATTTACCAGTTTGTTAGACAGGTTAGTCATTGCTGTTGTTTGTTGTCGTGTCTGTGTGTGTTTCTCATCTTTGCTGCTTGCATCTTAATTTTTCCTTCCAAGTTCTTAAGTGGTAATAAAAGAAAATCAAATGACAACTACAGTATGATGCTACTTTGTATCCATAAGACTGGCAAAATCTGAAAAGTTAACAGAACTTGTTGGTGAGAATGTGGGGAAACAGAAAACCTCATATTGCCGATGGAACTGTGCAGTAGTACAATCGCTAGGAGGGCAATTCTGCAGTATCTGTCAATATTACTAACATAGTACACTTGGACTCCACAACTCCCCCATTAGTTTTATTGTGAATTTCTTGCACATCATGTATTACAAAATCTATGCAAGATATTACTTATAAGAATGAAAAACTTCCAATAGCCTAACTATTCATCAATAGCAAGAGACAAGCTAAATGAAATCCAGTACTTCTATTTTTTTTAAAAAACCATGTATTTCTAAAGTCTAAAAAGTAAAGCTCAGAACAAGGAATTTAGGGAGTTGCTATGTGTAAAAATAGAAAGCAAGCGTATACACACATATATGATTAAATATACATTAAATTTCTCTGGAAGGATAACACAAAGCTCCAAGAATGGATTACCTATAAGGGGTATCGGCACACTGTGGAGGATGGGAGTGAGGCTTTCCTCTGTACACCCTTTTGTGTCTTAAATTTTAAACCACATTAATACGTTGCCTATTCAAATAAATTGCTTCTTTAAAAAAAAGAGAATAGGAAGGTAAGTGGATGCAGGAAGTGTAGGCAACTGTTTTGAAGAGTTTTGTTGTAAAGTTGGGCAGAGTTCACCTTTTCCTAGTCTGTGATCCAGGCAATTAGTAATGTTCCTATATCTCCATTTTTCTCATTCCCAGAACTGGGGACAGTGATACCTGCCACATAGAATTATCTTTAAGATAAAATAAGAAGATATATTCAGGCACTTAACATAGCAGTAGCACACAGGAAGAACTCAATAAACGATTGTTATCGTTACTAAATTATTAAAGTTCATGAGTTCTTAAAACTCAAGGTAGAAAACCCAGGATTTCCTGGAACCACTAGATGACAGCAGACCCAAATAAATGGATGTTCCTTTCACTCACTGAGCACCCAAAACAGGGGAGTTACTGTTTTCCTTATCCCCTAAGTCCTTTGCCCCCAAATTCTGACAACTCCACTCTTCCTCTTCTTGATTCACCCCTGCTGTTTGGTGGCTACTCCACTCGGCTAGGGCACAAAGGATTTGAAATTCAAGACTGAACAGAGCAGATGAGGTGGGGGTCGTTTTGGGCTACAAAGAGAGTTTCTTAAGGTCCCCCTTTCCATTCATATTTTCCTTTGGAAAAAATAAAACATGACCGAGTGGGGAAGATACTGAATGTCAGTGACAAGAATAAGAGGAAACCCAACGGTGTTCCGGGGATGAGGGGTGATGGAAAAGAACTAGAACCCTGGGACAACAGCATCACTCACACCTGCGCTTACCAGACAGACCACACCTGTAGGGTTTGTCAAGGTTGACCACCTTGACTGTCAGGAAACATTTTTCTGTGTCCCTGACATAAGGTGTACCTGGCAGTTTCTCCTAAGATGAGAGATTTTGGGGACATTTCAAGATCCCAAGGTCTGCTGTGTCTTCCTGTACTGCCAAGAGATGCCCAGCTTTTCCTCTCAGCTCTATTACCAATTAACTGTGTCATTTCTGGCCATTTTTCTTTTCTATAAAGTAAGATTTGACTCCTTGCTTTATGATTTTTATGAGGCCTTCCGGGATGAAAGGATTATGAGTCTGGGGGTGCAATTGTGCTGAGGATGTCACAGAATTTTAACAGGTCATCTTCCACGAGGGCTACATAGTTTCCATGGTTGGGAGATACAGGAATTATAATTCTCATTGTATAAATACAGGAAGGACATTTGCTGAGAAGGGGGAGGAACCAGGCAAGCCTTCCCTCTCTCCAAAGGCATATTTCACCCTTGTGTCATTTGAGAGACAGAGATGTACAGCTGCAGGGTGCAAGCAGGATGAAGCAAAGGTTTCTGTGCATAAGGAGCTTCTGACCCTGCTGCCGAAGGTTGCCAGGCAGAACAAAATCCCATGGAGAAGCTCTGGCTAGTTCATTGCTAGTGCTGGAAAGTACCTGCTATTCCTGGGAACATGAAGTTTCTGTTCCTAGAATAGGAAGCTGTAATGGTAAGTCCATCCCAGTAACTAGTGAGGTGTCCAGCTTTGGATTTTCATTGGCTGGTACCTGAAAGGAGGATTGAGAATGAGGACAGTGGAGGAAGGAGGTTTATTCATTTATCCAACAGACATTATTGTCTATTATGAATCGAGCCCTGTGCCAGGCACTAGATGTGAAGTTTATTATGATATATGGCCTAGTGTGGACTGAGGTCAGGCCTGGATTCAAACTCCAGCTCTTCCACCGTGAAAGCTTGGGGAAGTTATTTAATTTCTTTGAGACTCAGATCCCTCATCTATATAATGAGGATGATAATAACCAACTTCATAGGATTAAGAATAAGAACTCAAATGGTAATACACAAAAAACGCTTAGCGCTGTTCTCTCATGTTAAACTCTATAAACAGTGGCTATTATCAATTTTTTTTAATTTTATTTGATTTTTTTAGGGAGAGGAAGAGGGAGAGAGATAGAAACATCAATTTCTTGTTCTGCTTATGCATTTGTTGGTTAACTCTTGTATGTGCCATGACTGGGGATCAAACCCAAAACCTTGGCATATTGGTAAGATGCTCTAACCAACTGACCTACCCAGCCAGGGCCTATTATCAATTTTCATTAACACTTAATTATGAAACTATATTCTGCCCTTCCACACCCTAGCTCCCAAATATCAAACACTGGTGGGAATGGGGAAGGATACAGATGGACAACCTCATCAATATTTATGTCAAATTGGCTAATATGTACTCAGAGAACAGAAAAAAGCCTAATAGAATAGCCAGCAAAATAGTAACTGTGATATCTCTGGGAAGTGAAAAAAAGGTTATATTTACTTCTTTATATGAATTTATGTGGCTATTTATATAATAAGCAAAAGTATTTTAAAGTATATTTATTAGGCACAGTACACTACTCAGCACCAGGCACAGCTCTGTTCACCAAGGAAATAAGGTCTTTGGACACAGATAGCAACCCCCTCTCCCCGCAGACAAAGGCACACATAGCCCAAATCTCCATCACAGAACCACCAAGTACCCAGAGGGACAGCCCCAGGGAGGCTCAAAGCGGAGCTGCTGGGTCAGGAAGACGGCCATGAGAAGGGCCAGTGCCCAGGGCCTCAGTCCTCCAGCTGCTGCTGCGCCAGGCGGGAATAGAGGTCCTCTCCAGCCATGAGCTGGGCGCGCTCCAGCAGCCGTCCCTGCCTGAGCACCAAGACCTGGTCAACACTCTGGATGGTCTGCAGCCTGTGTGCAATCACCAGCACTGTCCGGTCCCCACGGGATTGCCAGTCCTGCAGCTGAAGAGGGAAGGGGGAGGGCCATAATGCCCCAGGAAGAGAGAACACACCCTCACCGGCCCATCTTCTTGTTTAGGTTCAGAAGGTGTGAAACGAGAAGATAGGAGAGAGGGGAAGATAGAGGGCTACATTGTCCTTCTCCCAGCTGCACAGTGGCAGCTAGCAGATGGGAAAGGCAGGGATGCCCACGTGGGGCTGTCCTCACAGCACCACATTCTCCATTCCACCTCCCACCACCAAAAAGGCACAGATACTCTTTCCACTACTGGGCCACTTGTCCCCACACTGTCCAGTTCTGCAGAGGCTGGTCCTTCAAATGTGACCAGCCAGGCCCCACTGTTCCCTGCCCCAGTACTCACAGCCCGCTCACACTGGACGTCCAGGGCACTGGTGGCTTCGTCCAGGATGAGGACACGTGGGTCCCGCACAAGGGCCCGGGCAATGGCCAGACGTTGTTTCTGTCCCATAGCCAGCAGGTTTCCCTTCTCCCCTACATCTGAGGGAACCAACAAACACCCTTTCTCAGACACAAGTAACCAGGACAACACCCTCCACACAAGCAGGGATAAGGACACAGACAGTATTTCCACTGGCACAGATAGGATGGCCCTGGGTAAGGAAGGAATGGGGTGTGCACCTGCTGGCAGCCCCTGTAGAGCTCGTGGTGTTGGGAAGGGAGGCAACGGGAGCCAAGGGAAGGGTGAGGGAACAGCAAACATGGAGTTACAGGGACACAACCCTCACCCAGAAATAAGTTCGTTTCTGCTTTGACAGAGGTACCTGTGTGTAGCCCATGCTCCATTTCTTTAATGAACTCATCTGCTTGGGCAGCCCGGGCAGCTGCCATCACCTGCTCATCACTGCAGCTCTTCAGCCCATAAGCAATGTTGTCCCTCACAGAACCCGAGAACAGCACAGGCTCCTGCCCAACCAAGGCCACCTGTGCAGAGGGAATGAGAGCAGAGGACGGTATGTGAACTCCCTCGGCAAGATCTTCCTTGCCTCCTCCCCCACCTCTTCCAGAATGGACTCTTTGAGTTTCTCCCCATGGATTTCCCATGTTCTCTGCACTTGCTTCTTCCCTCCTCTCTCCTATCCTTCTTCTTCACCACTCACCTGTCGGTGCAGGTAGTGGTGTTCATATTGGGACAGGGGCTTCCCATCCAGCAGCAGCTTCCCCCCGGTGGGCTGGTACAGGTTCTGCAGCAGGGCGGCCACTGTGCTCTTCCCAGACCCATTGGACCCCACCAGTGCTGTCACCTCACCAGGACGCAGGGTGAACGTCAGTCCCTAGAAAAGCCAGGAAAGAGTAAGGGGCCTGCCTCTCCTCCCTAAGCCCCCTCCCCTTCCCTTCCTATCAGAGGTAAGATCAGCTTCTCAGAAGCAACTGATCTACAGGATCTGATGCATGGTCACACATAAGCAGCCGGGAGCGAGGGCTCCTGTTTCCTCCCCTGGCCTCTTCCTGGCACCTTGAGCACAGGCTGGTCAGGGCGGCTGGGATAGGCGAAGGAGACATCATGGAATTCCACCAGCCCCTGCACAGTGGGAGGTTCCAGAGTCCCTGGTGGAGGCAGGTTTGGCTGCCGGTCCAAGTAGCGGAAAACCTTCTCGGCAGCCCCCACGTTGCTCAGCATGTCCCCACACATGTACACCAGGGTCTGGAAAACAGGAGTGGAGGGTCAGCTAACCAAACATAGCTCCACCAGAAACCAACTTCCCCACTGCCGACATGCGCCTGCCACACCGCACCCCAGCCACACTTCCCCTCATCCAGAAAAGACTCCCCACCCTTAAATGTGCAATTTGGATGCATTTAAAAGCAGCACCAATACCCTGCCACCCTATCCCAACTGCATTGTGAGAGATGAGCTGTCCATACCCTCTCCCAGTGTGACTTCTACCCCCGACCTTCTCAGTCACTGTCCTGTGTCCCTTGTGCACAGGCCCAACCTGCCTGATTAGACAGGAAAGTCCTGAAAGACACCAGGTGCCTCCCACAGTTCTCCACACATAAGAGGTGATTAACAAATGTCTGGGAAATTTATACAATAGATGTAACTATTTTGAAACCTGGCAAATATAGAGGAACAGTTGAATGCTCATTCTGCCTTTCCTAGTCCAACTGCATGACTGGGTAACCAAGCAGTAGATGAGGGTTGGTAGGGTGCGGTCATTTTTGCAGCCTTAGTTAAGTTCATGGATCTTGGTAAGTTCACTGAGCACCATGGCTGATGCCATCAGATACACCCAAGAGAGAGAGAAATGTGATGCATACACATATTACATGTATGAGACAAGTGGAAATTTGACCATTGACTATATTTGATGAATTTTAGAAATTATTAATTTTTCAGGTGTGATAACGGCTTTGTGGTTATGTTTTTAATGTTTATATTTTAGAAATTCAATTGAAATATTTACAGGTAAAATTATAACTTGTATTTTCTTCAAAATAATATGGGTGTGGGGGGAGGGTACAGATGATACAAGATTGGCCATGAATTGATAGTTGTTAAAGCAGGTACATGTGGGCTCATTATAGTTTGTCTTTTTTACATGTTTCAAACTCTTCATAACACAGTGAGCTGGCATTTTGCATTTTTTTAAAAGATTTTATTTATTTATTTTTAGAGAGAGGAGAAGGGAGGAAAGAAGAGAGGGAGAGAAACATCAGTGTGGGAGAGAAACACCATCAAGCTGCCCGAAGGCTGCCTCCTGCAAACCCCCCCATCTCCAACCTGGACAGGGACCTGGCCTGCAACCCACACATGTGCCCTGACCAGGAACAAACAGGTGACATTTTGGTTTAAGGAAGGCTGCCCTACCCACTGAGCCACAACTGCCAGGGTTTGTTTTGTATTTTTAAGTGACACCAATAAAGCCCAAGGCCCAGAGGCCAGAGAGAAAAACAGGGACAAAGACAGCATTAGCGGACTCCAACTCACCTGCACATGATGGCCCACGCCCTCCTGGAAGAGCAGAAAGGAGAGCAGCCCACCGCGGCTGAGGTCCCCAGCCAGGATCTGCTGCAGCCCACAGCTCAGCATCAGAACCTGCATCCCCAAGTGCAGCATCTGGAAAGGAGAAGAAAGGTGGGACTGAGCAAGACTCCTCACATTCCTTTCCCTCCCTGCCCTCACCATGCTGAGCAGGCTGAGCAGCTGAGACCTGGGACTCACCAGAGGTTTCCCAGCCTTTCCCGGCTTCCTGACCCTGCCCTCTTCCTGGGCCCTCTCCTGCTCCCACCCCCAGCCACTCAGCCTTCTCACCCTCTGTAAAAGCAGGTAAAGGGCCCGTTCCAAGTCTCGTTGCCACCACAACTGCCTGCATCTTTCAAGGGCCTCCTCATAGCGACAGACTTCATGCTCCTCAGCCCCAAAACTGCGCACTGTCTGCAGCCCTCCAACTGCCTCTCGTACCACCTGCCTTGCCTTTGCCACCGAATCCTGGATCTCCATAAGCACCACCTGGAAAAGTGGGACAGAAGATGTACGGGGTTCACTCAGCAGAAGGCAGCAAACCTTACATCCCATTCCAGCCCCTGGGTACTCCCCAATCTACCTAAGAATACCAAACTGTCTTCTTTCCCTCTCCCTTACATTTATTTTAGGAACGAATAATAAGAGCGAAGGAGGGAGGGAACAAATTATCATGGAGCTCTCAATGCTAGTTAGTGTAGGGGATGCACACTGCTTTTTTTACCTTCAGTTAAGCTAATTCACACTATGCCTGTGTCTGAATGAAGAGCGAAGGAGTAGTTTCCCAAGAAGCCACAGCTAGTTAACAGAAGATGGAGATGTAACTTAAAATGGCTCAAAGACCTAGACCTAAAAGCTAAAATTATAAAACCCGTAGAAGAAAACACAGAGGAAAAGCTTCACGACACTCAATTTGGCAAATGTTTCTTGGCTATGACACTAAAATCACATGTAACACTTCTGGCCAAGATGGAGACGTAGGTAGATATACTTTGCCTCCTCCCACAACCAAAAGAAGGACAGCAGCAAATTTAAAAACAAAAATCACCAGCACTGCCAGAAAATCAAACTGTATGGAAGTCTGACAACCAAGGAGTTAAAGAAGAAACATTCATCCAGACTGGTAGGAGGGGCGGAGATGGGCAGCCTGGATGGACAGGACTCACAGCAAGGCAGCAGCTGGCAGACTGGGCAAGGTGGCGGCTGGCAGACCAAGCAGTCCCACATTTGAGTGCAGATAAACCAGGAGGAACAACTGGGGAGCAAGACAGACCATGCAACCCAGGGTTCCAGCACCAGGAAAATAAAGCCTCAAAACCTCTGGCTGTGAAAATCTGTGGGAATTGCAGCAGCAGGAGAAATATTGCAGCCTCACAGGAGAGTTCACTGAAGAGACTCACAGGGTCCTAGAATATACACAAGCCCACCCACCAAGAAATCAGCACCAGAAGGGCCCAATTTGTTTGTGGGTAGGGGGGGAAGTGACTGAAAGCTGGCTGCGAGCAAGCAGCATTGTTCTCTCCTAGACCTCTCCCCTACATACAGCATCAAAATGCAGTGAAGTGGGTTGCCATGCCCTGGCAAATACCTAAAACTCCACCCCTTACAACATAAAAGGCGCACTGAGACATAAAAATATGCCCCAAATGAAAGAACAAATCAAAACTCCAAAAAAAGAACTAAGCGATAAAGAGATAGGCAACTTATCAGATGCAGAGTTCAAAACACTGATAATCATGATGCTCACAGAAATGGTTGAATATGGTCACAAAATAGAGGAAAAAATGAAGGCCATGCCAAGTGAAATAAAGAAAAATATAGAGGGAACCAATAGTGAAGGGAAGGAAACTAGGACTTAAATCAACAATTTGGACCAGAAGGAAGAAATAAACATTCAACCAGAACAGAACGAAGAAACAAGAATTCAAAAAATGAGAAGAGGCTTAGGAACCTCAGGGGCAACTTTAGACATTCCAACATCTGAATTATAGGGGTGCCAGAAGGAGAAGAGGAAGAGCAAGAAATTGAAAATTTATTTCAAAAAATAATGAAGGAAAACTTCCCTGATCTGGGAAAGGAAACAGACTTCCATGAAGTCCAGGAAGCTCGGAGAGTCTCAGAGAAGTTGGACCCAAGGAAGCATACACCAAAGCACATCATAATTACATTACCCAAGATTAAAGATAAGGAGAGAATCTTAAAAGTAGCAAGAGGAAAGGAGACAGTTACCTACAAAGGAGTTCTCATAGACTCTCAGCTGATTTCTCAAAAGAAACCTTGCAGGCAAGAAGTGTCTGGAAAGAAGTATTCAAAGTCATGAAAGGCAAGGATCTACATCCAAGATTACTCTGTTCAGCAAAGCTATCATTCAGAATGGAAGGTCAGATAAAGTGCTTCCCAAGTAAGGTCAAGTTAAAGGAGTCCATCATCACCAAGCCCTTATTATATGAAATGTTAAAGGAACTTATCTAAAAAAAAGGGGATCAAAAATGTGAACAGTAAAATGATAATAAACTCACAACTATCAACAACTGAACCTAAAAACAAAAACAAAAACAAAAACAAAGTAAGCAAACAATCAGAACAGGAACAGAACCACAGAAATGGAGATCTCATGGAGGGTTATGAGCAGGGAGAGGGAGAGGTGAGAAGGGGGAAACAGTACAGGGAATAAGAAGCATAAATGGTAGGTACAAAATAGACAGGGGGAGGTTAAGAATAATATGAGAAATGGAGAAGCCAAAGAACTTATAAGTACAATCCATGGACATGCGCTAAGGGGAGGTATTGGTGGTGGGAGGGGAATGCAAGGTGAAGGGGAATAAAGGGGGAAAAAATGAGACAACTGTAATAGCATAATGAATAAAATATATTTTAAAAATAAATAAAATCACAGGTAAAATAAAAAATAAATTAGACTTCACCAAAATTAAAAACTTGTGCATCAAAGGGTTCTATCAACAGAGTGAAAAGGAAATCCACAGAACAGGACAGAGGAGAAAACATTTGCTTACAGCTGATAAAGGGATAATACACAAGATATATAAAGTACTCCTACAACTCAACAATTTAAAAACAACCCAATTTAAAAATAAGCAAGGGACTTGAATAGACATTTCTCTAAAAAAAGATATAAAAATGGCCAATAAGCATTTGAAAAGACACTCAACATCACTAATCACTAGGGAAATGCAAATCAAAGCTACAGTGAGATATCACCTCACAATCATTAAGATGGTTATTTTAAGTGATATATACATTATTGGGCCATTAAAAATGGAAATCCTGCCTTTTGCAACAACAGGGACCTTGATGGCATTATGCTAAGTGAGATAAGTCAGACAAAGACAAAAACTGTACAAGTTCATTTATCAGTGGAATCCAAAGAAAAAAAAAATCCCACCAAATTCAAAGAAAAAGAGATAAGATTTGTGGTTACCAAAGGCAAGTGCGGAGGGCAGGAAAACTGGATGAAGATGGTCAAAAGGTGCAAACTTCCAGTTATAAAATAAGTAAGTGCAAGAAATGCAATAAAAAACACAGAAGTGTCAGAGGACAATGTGGAAAAATTGAACCAAACCCTGTACATCACTGGTGGGAATGTAAAATGGTGCAGCCGCTGTGGAAAACTGCACAGTTGCTCTCCAAAACATTCAAAATAAAGTTGGCATGCAATCCAGCAATCCTCCTTCTGGGTAGACAACCAAAAGAATTGAAAACAGGAATGCAAACAGATATTTGTGTGTTTATGTTCATAGTAATATTATTCATAATAGCCAAAAGGTGGAAGAACCCAAGTGTCCACCGACAGATGGCTGGATAAATAAAATGTGCTGCCTGCACTGATGAAATAATATTCAGCCTTAAAAAGGAGAAAAATTCTGACACATGCTACCATATGAATGAACCTTGAGGACATTGTGCTAAATAAAATGTCAGTCACAAAAAAGACAAATACTGTATGAACTCATTCATAGGATACGTAAGGCATCAAATTCATAGAGACAGAAAGTAGAATGGTGGTTGCTAGGGGCTGGGCGAGAAGGAAATGGGGCGTGATTAATGGGTACCAAGTTTCGGTGTGGGAGGATGAAGAGTTCTACAGATGGACGGTAATGGTGATTGTGCAACAGTGCGAGTATATTTACCACCACTGAAATGGCACATGTAAAAACAGTTGACAGCCCTGGCTGGTGTGGCTCAGTGGATTGAGCGCTGGACTGCGAAGCAAAGGGTCGCCGATTTGATTCCCAGTCAGAACACACGCCTGGGTTGCAGGCCAGGTCCCCAGTGGAGGGCACACATGACAGGCAACCACACATGGATGTTTCTCTCCCTCTCTTCCCCACTCTAAAAATAGGTGGATAAAATCTTCTTAAAAAATAGTTTACAATGCTAAATTTTACATTATGCATCTTTTACCTCAAATTTTTTTCAAAAGAGAAGATGGAGCTAACATTCAGACCCAGGCCCTCCTGACTGCACGTCCTACTTTCTCTACACTCCTTCTGCTGATGACGAAGGGAAAACTCTACCTAAAACCTTCTAAGATGGCATTTTTAATCTTTTGTGGGGAGGGTAGGTACAGATTCCTTTGAGAATCTTATGACAATTACCTCTCCCCAGAAAAATATGTCTCCCCTCCTTCCTTCCCTCTCTCTCAAATACACACACTTGCACACAGACCCAGGGGCCATGGACCTTCTGAAGCCTGTCAGAACTGCTGCTCCAAGGGCTGAGAAGACCTCTAGGACTGACACCAGTGGGAGTTCCCTAACAGCCACATATACCTGATGGCGGACACTGTACACCTTTTCGGCTGCTATTGTGAGAGGCACATCGAGCAGAGACAGGAGGGTGAGTCGAGGCGACAGTTTGAACATGAAGCTGTAGAGTCCCACCACTTTCACCAGGCTTCGCAGGAGCACATTGGCATTAAGAGGAAGCCAGGAGCTCATCAGTTTGGTATCAGAGTTCAGCCGTGAATTCAGCTCCCCTGGGCAGGACATAGCAAATGGGGAAGCCCTGTGCAATTAAACCCCCAGAAATTCCCTCCAGACCTTCCCCTCTGACACAGCCCCTTCCTCTGAGCAGCCTCCCTCACTTGCAGAGAGACAGGTGCAGGTGCGGGGACAGGCTGTGTGCGGGTGCCAGGGAACCCCACACCCAGACTCCAGGCCCCACCTGTCTTAGTCTCCTGGAAGAAACCGAGGTCCTGGCGCAGAAGGGAGGAGAAAAGCTGCTCTCTGATCCGCAAGTTGATTCTGGACATGGTGAAGGTGAAGCAGCCTCCTCGGCAACCTGCAGACAGTGAGCTGCAGGGTCAGGAGGGGCAGAGAACAGAGAGGGAGGGAAATGGGAGAAAGCACAGAATGAAAGGAAACAGAAAGTTGGGGGAAGTATACCATGGGAAGCAGGAGAAAAACAAACGAGAGGGAAGGTGGCAAGAGGGGCAGAAATAAACAGAGGAAGAAAAAAGGGCATGGTGAGCTCTACATGAGAACAAAATCCTAACCCCTAACCCATAGAAATTCACCAGTGTTTATGGAGTTCACCCTGTGCTAGACACAAGGGAAGAATACAATAGAAGTGAAAAGACATTGTAAATAGAAACAGGCTGTGGTGGACCTGGCCTCCCCCAGCTATCCCTCCATCCAGGCTTCCCCTTTGTCTTGGTCTTTTTCCTCTCCAACCTCAAAGTCCTTCCTAGTCCCAGATACTTCAGACACTTCAGATACTTCACTGTGGGAACCACAGCAATGAACTCCCTGCCCTCCCACGCTCCTGAGCCCTAGTCATGCTGTTCCCCATTACTACAGTCCCTGGAGCTGGACAACTCCTCTTAGAGCAATCAGATTTTTACAATAAAATGTGAAAGCATGGAAGCAGGTATTTTACAAAATATGGGTTTCTCATACAAATCTAGTTACTATGTTTAGAAGCCTGTTAGGATATAAAATGATGGTATGGACTTTGGTGATCACAATAAGAATGAAGAAAGAAGACACAACAAAGAAAGAAAATTACAGGCCAACATCACTGAAGAAAATAGATGATAAAATCCTCAACAAATATTGGCAAACCACATACAGCAGTACATTAAAAAAAGCATATACTATGATTAAGTGGGATTCATCCCAGAATGCAAGGATGGTACAATATTCGCAAATGAATAAATGTAATACACCACATAAACACAAAAGACAAAAAACACGTGATCATATCAATAGATGCTGAAAAAGCATTTGATAAGGTACAGCATCCATTTATGATAAAAACACTCAACAAAATGGAAATAGAAGGAGCATACTTCACTAAAATAAAGGCCATATATGAGAAACCTACAGCCAATATCATACTCAAGGGTCAAAATTTAAAAGTCTTCCCCATAAATCAGGCACAAGACAAGGGTGTATGCTTTCACCACTTCTATTCAACATAGTATTGGAAGTTCTAGCCACAGTAATCAGACAAGAAAAAGAAATAAAAGGCATCCAATTTGGAAAGGAGGAAGTAAAGCTGTCACTGTTTGCAGATGACATGGTAGTATACATAGAAAGCCCTATAGACTCCACCAAAAAACTATTCAACTTAATAAATTAATTTGGCAAAACAGCCAGATAGAAAGTCAAAATCTGAAAATCAAAGACATTATTGTACACCAACAATGAAATATCAGAAACAGAAATTAGGGAAAATATTCCATTTACCATAGCAACAAGAAAAATAAAATACTTAGGAATAAACTTAACCAAGGAGGTAAAAGATCTGTACTCAGAAAACTACATAACACTG
>VMDR010015225.1:0-22566 GCA_007922815.1 Macrotus californicus | reverse complement strand
CCCTGACTGGGAATTGAACCCATGACCTTTAGATCTATGAGATAATGCTCCAACCAACTAAGCCACACTAGCCAGGGCTATTTCATTTCATTTCATTTCATTTCATTTCATTTAATTTTATTTTATTTCATTTCATATCCCCAGTGATGGATTATACCAGGGAGAAAAGGGGGACGTGTAACTTCAGGGTTTGATATCTAACACTGACTTTGATCAAAGACAGTGGGAGACTTTATAGAGCATTGCTAGTTGGGAGCATAAAGTTAGATTAACCGTTTTATATATAGGTAGGATTCTTCCTCTATATCACACCATTCTTGCCAATTTTTAAAAAATGTTTTTGCCCCTATAAAAGGGAGCTCAATTGTGATTTTTCTCCCCATGTGTGTTTTTTGTTTCATTTTTCTTTTCTATTTCTTGGTTCCTCCAATATAAACCTAAAAGAAAATGATGATCTTTTATCATTATAATTTTCATATAAATTATACAAAATATCACTAAGCCATCCTTCTTTAAAAGAGTGATAATCTCTTAATTGATGTTGGCTTAAAATATATGCAATTGTCATTTCTATAATTTAAAACTGTCTAATATTAGCAGTTTTTGTGTGATTCAACCTATTCAAACTATTTAGAACAATAGTTTTTGCCTTCATAAGTAATAGTTTGACCTTCATTTTCCCAATGTATTTTCCCATTTCTCGATGCATTGTTAGTTGTTTGGTTAGTTGCTTCTTCCAAATTTTACCCTTGTTATCACATGGCCTTCTGAGACGATTTACCTGCTTCCTTGACTCTCAGGAACCAGACTTGTGTCAGGAATAAAGTTTTGAGCAGATAGAAATAGAATCAACATGTATCAATAGCTTGATTGACTAGTGCATGTAATTAATTTTAATTATAGACTCTCCTTTCAATGGATTATCAGCATTTGAGTTCCCAATGGCCACAGTCCTTGTGTGTTCCATCTATTAAGGCCCGTTATTTCTCATTAGGTGGTGACTCAAGCAGAACTCTTCTCAGCCAATGGGACAAAGGTACACCAATGCTTGTACTCCCAGAGTAATCTGTTTAGAGTAGATATCCCTGTTCAGAAACTGACAAGTGGCAGGGACCTGAATTAAAACTTACTATGCCCACGAGACCTTTTCAATTATTCTACCTATCTACCCTTGTTATCCAACTTCTCTCACATAAATACACAACGTACATTTGTAACTCATGTCAAGCAGTGCACCTTAATATTCACTATCTACTTTATCTCTGGTTTTATTCTCTGGAACCAGATGTTTCTGAAATAATAAACTCTCTGTCTTTTTTGTCTTTATAAGGCAGATAAAAAGGATTAAAATGATTAAACATGCTTAATTGATTATTTACCATGTGCCATATACTAATTTTTTTTACTTATATTAAATTAACTTAATCTTCAAACCACCCTATACAATAGATAAAAACTTTGCCCACAATTTAAAGAACAGGAAACTGAAGCATGGCGTACTGCAGTGCCTCACACACATCAAACACCCTCTCAGTTACCTGCTTACCATTCCCACCTAGAGTAAAAAGAGGACAAACTCTTCCCTTTCTCTATCCTTGGTCACAGGGTCGTTCTTTGCTCCTCTATGAAATGATAGATCCTTAGGAAGTGGAGGTTAGAGTATGGTTTGAATAAAGTCATTTGAAAGGAAAACCCCTCCATCATACTTGTGATTCAACAAAATTGATGTACTGTTTTTATCTTTTCATTCATCCCAGATTTATCTGTGCCTTTGGTGTGCCAGATAATATGATAGGCGCTGTAAGAAACACAAACATGGAAAACACCTGGTCCATAATTCTAGGAGTGTAGAGTCCAACAGGGGTGACGAGATGTCCATGAATCACTACAGCATGGGAAGAAATAGAATAAATACCATGAGATGATGTTGAGTGCTGTGGAAACACCGCAGTAGAAGGGGTGCTTGGGGTTACTTGGAAAGCTTAAGCAAAGAGTTCTTATTTGGCCACTGCCTTCAGGGAACAGAGTGGGGGAGTGGCTTTGTGAATGTTTCTTGGATTTATTTCTTTAGAAGGTGAAGATGTGTGTTAACTGAACTTGATTTCTGGTACCTGGAATACCAGATCCCACTTTAACCTTTCCCTTGTGCTCATGTGCTGGAGTAGTGGAGAAAATGCTAGATCACTTCCACTAACTTTTTCTATATTTTGACATATCTAAATAATCAGTGTAAGACAATTCAGGGTCTAAATAAATTGCTAACAACTAGAAGCACATATGTACATAAACTAGTAAGTAGACAAAATACACCTGATTAAGCAGAGCAAACCAGAGGGAGATTAATAACCAAATCACTAGATATTTGAAGATTTATAAAACAAGGAAAGCTAGCCTTCTTCAGAATAGCTTCTTTGCCCCAAACATTAGGGAACAGTGTTTAGTAATCATTTATCAAGAAGAGTGGGAATACTTTTTATTCAATTCAAACATTTAACATATGTCTACTCTCTGTAAAAAAACAAAAAAAAAAGTGCCAGATACTATGGAGATAGTCCTGTGAATAAGATAGCCCATGAAAAATTTAGTTCTATTAGTGGAGCTTAAAGCTCCACAATCAGGGGCTGGAGAGAAGAAATACTGTAATAAAGACATAACCAACAAACACCAAAACCGCAAAGTGCTGGAACAATTTAACTTGGCTGGCAGAACCAGCATGTAAGCCGGGCATAAAAAAATATGTGATTTGTAGGGGTGGATGGAGGGTGGGTCCGAGGAGGGAGTCAGGAAAGGTGTAGATCGGACTCTGTAAGGTGGAAGTAAAAGGGCAGAGGGCATGCATTGCACAGCTGGGAAGTATGGCACTTCATTAAGAAAATGGTAATAGTCTGGTTTGGCTAGAGTGTAGTTCTCAAACCTCGGCATCTGCAGGTGTGTTAAATGCAGATTCCTGCTCTCTAGCCCTAAAGGGTCCGAATTAGTTACCTTAAAGTGAGGTCCAAGAACTTAAATTTTTGACAAGTGTTCTCCCAGTGTCTCTACCTATTTCTCTTTAAGAAAGAATGGGCTGACTGTGGTGACTGATACCCTGGCTGTCTATTAGAATCACCTGGTGGGGAGTTTTTTAAAGAGCCAATTCCTGGTTCATTCTTAATTAGTGTGGACTGGAGCTCATGGTCTGGCACAAATAACACCCTTGTTTTATTACAAAATCTTTTATTACAAAATCATAAGCATGTAATTCTTAACATAACACACCACATGACATTTTAGGTGAACTGTTCAAATTAAAACTATAAATTATTACACCCATATTATTACCCTACCAGCCACATTCAAGCAGGTGTTACTTCTGTGGGACCCTGTATTTGGCAAAGCCTCTCCAGGTTTTTCTAAGTATACCTTAGAGTAGAACTGTTGGCCTCGGCCAGTGGGTGAGAGGAGGGCGGGAGTGGAAGAGGAGAAGCAGAGGAAGTTGCAGCCAGTGTGAGCAGGACTCGGACACCACGCTCAGAGGTAGGGATTTTACTCTTTGGGCTGTAGGGAATCACTGGGATTTTTCGAGTGCCTGTAGTATGTATTTTAGAAAGTTGCCTGTGAAATGCAGAGAAATTGGAGATGGGAAGTACTGGAGGCAGCCTGAGCACTTTTAAGAATTCTGCAGTTGGCAAGTGAGTGCTCTTACCTTCTTCCAGTTGAAGAATAAATTGCTTTAACTTTTCTGGAAAGTAATTTATGATATGGATCATGAACTTAAAAATGTCATACTCTTTGACTAGGTAAGGCATCTTCCAGGTACATACCATAAAGAAATGAAATGACTGACATTTTAATGTAAAGATGTTATCGGAATCATAAAAAAGTGCTGGCTGGTGTGGCTCAGTGGATTGAGTGCCAGCCCATGAATCAGAAGGTCGCAGGTTCAATTCCCATCAGGGCACATGTTTGGGTTATGGGCCAGGTCCCTGGTTGAGAACGTGTGAGAGGCAATGGGTATCTCTCACACATCGATGTCTCTCTCCCTCTCTTTCTCCCTCCCTTCCCATTTCTCTAAAAAGAAATACATCTTAAAAATAAAAAGTATGAATCATAAAAGAGAAAACTTTGAAAAATTGCATATGTTAATTATGGAATACTATGGTGCCCTGAAACCATTTTTGAATACAGTTTTAAATGCATACAAAACAGTTATTCTTTTGTTTTGTTTTTTAAAATATATTTTAAAAAAGATTTATTTATTTTTAGAGAGGGGGAGGGAGGGAGGAAGAGACAAAGAGAAACATCAATGTGTGGTTGCCTCTTGTGCCCCCTTACTGGGCACCTGGCCTGCAACCCGGGCATGTGCCCTGACTGGGAATCAAACCGACAACTCTTTGGTTCGAAGGCTGGCACTCAATCCACTGAGCCACACCAGCCAGGGCAAAACAGTTATTCTCTAAAATAAATATAACACAGAAAATTGTATGTGGCATGTGATGCTAATTTTATTTATTTACTTATTTATTTACTTTAAGAGAGAGAGCAGGGAAGGGAGAGAGAAAGAGAGAAACATTGATTTGTTGTTTCACCCATTCGTGCATTCATTGGTTGATTCTTGTATGTGCCTTGACTGGGGATTGAATCCATAACTTGGCATATTAGGATGACCAAGTGAGCTAGCCGGTAAGGGCCACAAATTTTATTTTTTAAAATAGATTGAAACCAGAGTAGAGAAACATCTAGTCAAATGTTAAAACTGGTGGTATTTGGTGGTAATATTTGTTTTATATTTTCCAAAAACTTGAAGCATTGTTACATTACTGTTTGGTTCAGGGAAAAAATAACAAGTCAATAAGGCTGTGGTAATCATCTGGTGGAATGTGATGAATATGTTTCTGTTTGTGAGTCTGGAATAGTCTAGCTTAAGAGACTGCTGATGGTCAGAACTTGTAAAATGGCAGATCCTGGGCTAGGCTGAACAGGGAGGATAAATGCTCAGGGATGTTTGGGCTTGATGACTCTGAGTCAAGATAGGAATATATAGAGTTGAAAGATGGAGCAGTTACCAAGACACAGTATGGGAACTGTTGGCAGTGAAATGGCACCAGCTGTTAGACCAGTGGAGTCAGACTGTGCTGGGAACTGCCCTGCCTGGTTTCAGAAGCTGTAACCCCCCCATGGCTAAGGCTGAGTGAGAGACCTTGGGACCATAAAGCCACTATGGAGACAAAGCTTATCTCCCTGGCAGGGGCGCTGCCTCTGCCCCCTTTAATTCACCCTGCTTGGCCCCAGGTGGATGGTCAGTTAGCCAATGGCGGGTAAGATTCCTCAAGGGAGGGACAACCTAAGATAGGCATGGTCATGAAGGAGCCCTCAGGGAAGGACTTGGGGGGGGTTATAGAAAAAGGGGGTGATGGACCCCCACCCCTTGGCTTTGACATAGCCTGGAGTCCTCCTGTCTGTGAGAAGTGTCCTAACCTCTTGACTGCCTTACTTCCCCTACCTGACTTAAGCCTGAAACAATGCTGGAGGGCAGTGCAGCCCTGGGCAGGAACAGGCAGTTCCCTGGGGCGATCAGGCCTAAGAATGGGTAAAATCCTGTGACACTTGCTTTGCTAAGAATGCCCTCAATTTAAATGATAAGAGTCCAAGCTTGGAATGAGTTTGTTTCCCAAAGTTTTATGGCCCTTTAGCTAACTGACCCTGACTCAGAATAAGCCCTCATAGTTCTTTGTATGTTATCTATTGTTTGATCCTTGCTGCCTGACAATGATTGATGAGCTTTACCTGTATTCCTGTGCAAATTGAAACCAATAAAAGCCCATTTAGGAAAAGGCTTCTGGCCCTTCTCCTTTGAGAGATCAGCCACCTTTCCTCCCCAAGCAGATCATGTCTTGGTAGACTTATTCTCCGTGGTGGATGGTTCAGGGAGGCGGGGGCTGGGGGTGGGGCTCTGCGGCTGAAGCCCCCCCCACAAGACTGGACATTGGTTGGTACAGCAACCTCAGCACTTGAGTTCTGGCTAAGAAAGAATTCAGAGCCAACACTCAAACTATAAGAGAAAGTTTATTTAGAAAATCACAGAGGTAGAAGAGTGAGCTGTAGAAGAAATGGGATCAGGAAATGAGTTACAGAGGGAAAAGAAGGGCCCTTGGAGCTGAGGAGAGAGAGGCAAGGAAAATGTACCTGCAGGAACAGTGTGGGCATTCTCCATAGAGAGATCAGGTGTGTCGTCTGCCCTAGGGTATTTATTCCCTCTCTAAAGGTGGGGATTTTAGGGAAGATCCTTGGGGAAGATCTCAATAGAATGTTCATCGGCTTTTCCAGGTGTGTCCTGTTAGGGTCATGGTCTCCACTGATTGGTCAATGTCAGGGCAGGGGATCATTAGTCAATGCAGCTGGTCCTGATGTCAGCCGGCTATTGCTCCCTCTGCTTTTCTGGGTCTGAAGTTGAAACACAACAGAGTCCCAAATGTCATCTGTTTGACCAAAACTCTGTCTCTGTGGTCAACAGACCAAAGGCTTTGTTGCTAAGATTATTTGATGTGGGTCAGATCCTCATTGTCTTGAGGGCTTAATGCTTAAGGGAGTGGTTGTGCCAGGGCTTCCATGGGAGTTGTATGAGGCTATTCTCCAGACCCCTTGTTCCTCCTCTAAGGGTGTCTACCACATGACTGGTGACATGCCATGGAGGAAAGGTCAGAGGAGGGTTCTAACAGCATGAACAGCAATATGAAAGGTCAAGGGGCTTAAAACTTATAACCAGTGATATGTTAGGGGAGGAAAGGTCACCCTGGGGGTGAGGTCCTTGTTTTCCCAGTTTTGCTCATTGCTAGGTACCTGGGGCCTTCCACCTTGGTGATATGTTATACCTGGACTATTGTTTCTTCTCTGTTCATGGCTAACTGCCTACTACAGAGCCTCAGTCCAGAAAAGCTTGCACAAAGTGAGATCTTTGTATGACTGGCCTAAAGGATATGATTGGGAGAAAGGTGGTTCTTTAAAGATTTTAGCTGAGTGCACACAGAGTCTGCATTAAGGCATGTACCAACACTGAGGAAGATATGCACGTTATCACCGAGTTAGACACGACTTGATCAACAGGATACGGGAAGTGAGATATGCAAGGATTTAAAGATGACTCTGTGGGCTTGAGTGGCAGTGACTGGGATGGCAGAATGGTTTTTTTTTTGGCATTTTGTTTGTTTGTTTTATACAGATGGAGGATAGAGGAGAAAGCACAGACTTAGGAAGAAAAATGGTATGTATTATGTTGAAGGGAATTGCCATAGAAACATTCAGGTATAAATGCAATCAGAGTCTGGAGATCTGGAGAAATCTGGATTATGATGCAAATTCGATAATCCTCTGCATTGAGAGCAGGGTTGAAACCATGGAAACCAATGTGATTGTGAGTTAATGAAAAAACAAGAATGTGGAGAAGAGTACTACCATGTGGAACACCTAATTTTACAAGTGTGCAAAAGGGAGCCAATGAAAGATGCCACAAAACATTAGAAATAGGTGGGGAAGACACAAGGGCATGAAGGTCAATGTAGGAGTGGTTTAAAGGTGGGTAGTCACGGCAAAATTCTAAAGAGAAGTCAAAAACTTTGAGGACTGAGGTGATCTTTTAATATTGGCAATTAGATGTTTCCTGGAGACTTAAAAAAATAAATTCAGTAAAAATGGTTGAGGGAAGCCAGGCTGCAGTCACTGAGTGAGTCCATACAGAATAAGCAGTCAAAGTCTAGACCACTCGCCCAAGCCCTGGCAGTGAAAGGAATGAAAGCACTCGTGGTAAACTGTGAAGGAGAAGGGTTGGAGGGAAATTTTGCTGCATGATCCTAGGTTTCTCTCTATTGCAAGCTAGCATGCTGATTGTTTTTAATTACCACTGCGCCCAGCCAGGAAGTCGGAGTCCGGAGATGGGACGCTGTGCTGTGTGTTCTGAAGATATGTTATGATTGTCAGGTCTCCACAGAGATTTTGGAGGCTTCCAACACTAAACTGTGAATTATATTTGTTTTTCCTCTTTTATCAGTACATGTTATGTCAGGTGGCATAAACACAACAAATCTCAGTGTTTCATGACTATAAAAATCTTTTGAGCAATAGCGAAGTTGCTTTCCACATACAAAGATAATTACCATTGGGATAATATCATCATAATTTTAGTACAAGGATCTGCTCAGGCCCATGTAATCTATTATGATAAAATACATCGTCAATAATTTAATATCTGTTATAGTGCTTGCTTTTGGTTTAACTTTGATCAATGGAATCAAGAAAATTAAACTAATACGAGTTTAGAGTCTAGCACCACCAACATAACATATTCCTTTTACAGTTAAGGAAGACATGGCACGAATAGGCTAATTGATATTACTTTCCTCAGGTGCTTACCTAATAGCAAGGTTGATAAAGCATATGTGTATATATATAATACTATATAATACTAAAACAGTGAGATTATATTTCTTATAAAGTGCTTTTCAGGAAATATCATAGACGTTTCAGTAAGTAAAATGGCAGCTAGAGCTATTCAAAACAGTTACAGGAATCTGAATTTTGTGATACTCAACAGAGAACCATTAAATGCTTTTACACAGAGAAATAATATGATAAGTGCCAGGTTGCATGATGTTAATAACTGTATTCAGGATGTTTGGAAGGCAAAATCTTAGAGTCCGAAATGCCTACTAAAATGCTGTGTTCTAAATATGTTATGAGGATTTCATTAGAATTTAAAGCTATAAAATGCACTTCTATTTAAAGTAAAAGTAACGTTAATCCAAGTGTAACCATATCATTTTTATTTCATGTAACCAGAGCAGCAGTATAGTAAAAGCAACATAGTAGAATATTTTTAATGATTGTCTTTTCCCTAAATACTTAAACAGATTTTTGTTAATTTACCCATTGAGACTTTATTATCCTTCAAGCTTTCCAGGCTACACTAAATTTAAGGCCCCTTTGCCCATTCTATTTGGAACAATTCCATATTTCATCAGAAACCACACCTACTAACATTGGTAGTTGAGGATGTTTCAGTCTCATGTGGAACTAGATATCACTGTTTTAATATATGTAATTATAAGGCACAATCACTTTTTGTGACATGAGTTTTAGGTAACAGAAATATACTAGGGTAACTACTTCCTTTGGGAAGACAAATTCCTGGGGTCCACAATAACATCACAGTGGGGGAGTATAGGCACCTGGTCTTCTATCAACATCTTTCAGTGCTGGCATCTGCTAGAGATGCATGAGTGCCTTTCTGGTTCTTGCTCATCTGTCACTCTAGTTCTTTGTCTCTAAGACAGAACCTTTCACCTACCTATGTGCCTCTGTTGATCTCATGGAAAAATCATTTAAATCAGGATACTTATTTCAGGAGAGTTCCTAGGCAGAGATCTTTTAATGCTGTGCCTTTGCACAGGGAAATAAATATGGATAAATAGTCATCTGGTCTCTCTGTTAGCCTTGAGGTGCTCTGCACATCACATTTGGTAAGACATTGGCTACAGTAACTAGACAGTCTTAACTAGCAACCCCTTGATCTAGTTAGTGGAAATAATTATGACTCTATTGAATGTTTTATATTCTTGTAACAATTTTCAGTTGGCTAAACCATTTCTGTGCAGTTGTGATATCCTGAGAAAAATCCAACTATTAATAATACAAGATAAATCAAAATGTAATTATAAAGTCATAAGTCTCAGAATCACATAATTCATTTTAGGGCCAAACATTAAGAATTGTTTCAATCACCTACTTTTTAGGATTTTCAACTTCTTTAGAAAAACAACTTGAGTATTGATGCAGTTGCTGTAATTAAATTTATTTATGATTATAATTTTTACTAAGGATTTTTGGTTCTGAGAGAGCCCACACCTCTTTTGTTGTTTGATGAGTAGGATAACCTTGTTTTTACCATAAATAGAGCCAAAAGTGTGACATTAATTTCATATCTGGCACTTTCATGATATCATTTTACAAGATAAATAGCCTGGCCTAGTCATTGTTTGAAAGCTCAATCTTGAATTTGCTTCCTAAAATATTGCACCTATTTACCATGGACCCGTATTCAATGTCTGTCACGTGTGTGTGTGTATGTATATGGGTAAATTTTCAATAATAAAGACAGCACCACAATAAAAAGAAAGGATACTCTTAAAGTTTGAGTCTTGACTTAAGGTGTCTTCTTGGGCCCCCGCTCACAGGGTTTGGAGAAGTGTTATTAATGAGTTGGCAGAGGTGGTGCCCACTTGTGTGACTTATGTTCACTGTCTCATCCTGAGTTGTTAGAAATTTGCCTGCAGGGATGTATTGGAGAACCAGACTAATCTTCCATTTTTTTTTTAGGTCATTTACTAAGACTTAAGCTTCATAAAAGGAGGGTTCCTCTTGTTCATGTTTTTATTATATTGGAATCCAAATGCATCTGTTTACTTGTGAATTAAAAGATAAAAAATCAATAGCTTTTTTGACTGAAAACGACTTTATACTTATACTTCTAAAAGCTACCTTTTAGAAAAATAAAAATCTTTTCAGGGAGCACTAAAGCACAGTCACGCTCTGCAAAACTTTTAAAAGTGATGATCAGGTTGTGATTGCTATTCTCTTTTTAACTAACTGTTTTAAGTGACATAATTTTACTATAATATTTCATAGTTAAGCCATTTTTATATAATGAAATATAAAAGTGAACAAACAAAAAGAGGAAAAAGTTTATGTGATGGAAAATAGAATTAAAGAAGAGGTTTGTATTGATGGTAAATTAAAATGAAATTCCCTCATGCTGTACAGGGAGCTAGATTAAATTTTGACTGCTGTGTGTTAGGTGAGTGGAAAAGAATGGTCCTTGTGAATACTATAAAATGTCTGAGTGGAGAGAGTATTGCTGAAGCAGTATCTTGGAAATACAATCAATGTGTCTGAAGCCAGCACCTATTTATCTTAAATTAATCATTTTTCCCGAGTAGGCAGGTGATAACGCCGGCCAGGGCTGCCTGCCAGTGTCTTCTGATTCATGGTGCAGACACGGCTGGGCTCCCCTGGACTGCCGAGAGCCTGTGCAAGAGGAGGGACCTCCGGGTGTAACTCTTCTGTAAGATTATGGACTGCTTTTCAGGTTTTTCAGGCTTTTATGGGGATTGAGAATCAGTGAATACTTGTTTTAAAAATAAATCCTTGAGTGCAGCTAAGTCTATTTTATCTTTCTACCTTCAAGAGGGCATAAAGAGGTATTCAAAATACAGGGCAGTATTTTTCTCCTCCTCTGTTAAATACTCCAGCCAAAGGACTTCCTAGAGTTGAAGCGGAAAAGGTGCCACGAAGGTGCTGTGCTCTCTGAGTGTTGGGACCCTGCTGCTGCCAGGCTGAGCTGCAGGGTGGCTATGATGCAGCTAACCCCACGTGCCCGTGTGACATCATTTCGCAGGCTGAGCGCTTGAGCCTGAACTTAAAAACACCTTCCCACTTCAAAAGGTGAACTTTAGAAGTGATCCGATTCCTTAAAAAAGAAAACATTAAATTTTAAAAAGTAGAACTTATTTGCTAGGTTTTGTCACTGTTATCAACTTGTCAGAGGTAGAAGATCGGGTAGCAGGCAGATAGTGAGGTCTCCTTGTCCCTGAATTGAACAGTTCACCAGTGATTTAACCATCTTCTTCCTCCTGCTTTATACCTCTAATGTATATGTGCACACATGCATAGTTGTCAGGGGAAAGGCTTTAGAGATTTTGATTGCTAAGTGTGAGAGATACACAAAATGTAACCAAGTCCTGAGCGGGTGGCTCAGTTGGTTGGAGCATCCTCCTTATTTACAGATTTTTCTTAGGTTTTGTTACAGCAACCTATCATCTGTAGCCCAGCACGCCTTTTTTTATTTTTTTGACTGGACAGATAATGTCATGAGACAAGGTCTATAAAGTGCCTGGCACGGTGCCCAGGGGACTTTATGTGTCAGGTACCAGAGGCACAGTGTTAGGGGGCTAGAGCGTTTTCAGTGGCCTACAAAAAAAAAGTCCAGACCAAGAAAAAAATCATTCCATGAAACTATGAAAAGAAAATGGCAAACTAAATGAATAAATGTTCTAGTAAATGTCTACGAAGCATAACATTATGTCAACTTCATGAGTTGTTAAATTTAGCATTCATAAAAATGTCATATTTGAAGGCAATCTGTAGGTTATATTTTCTAGAAAATGCTGAGAAAATCAGAGCTTATCCTAGTTAAATGAATATCTTATAGCCAATAACCTCAAAAAGCAAAGTGATAATAGCAATTATACCTGTCTTTTTTCCCAGCTGAAATTAATTTTATGGGGCTGGGAGTGAATTTCAATGTACTTGTTAAGATACTCGTGACAGTCATAAAAATTCACCACCTAGGATATCCTGAGTGACCAACAAGTGTGGCTTCTCTTTCCTTCCTTCTCTCTAGCTTGAACAAATATTTTATACTGGGAGAATAATGCATTGATAAGGTAGAAAATAAACTCACTGGCAAATGCGGTACAGGTGACCTGGTGATTTTAGTTTGTTTTGAGGGACTTCTGCTGTATAGGCTACAGCGGGAAGAAGCCTGGACTTGTAGTCAGAAGCGTTGGCTGACCTTCCGCTGTGCCACCAAGTCATTCCTAATATCAGGATGCTGACTGGCAACTGCATCGTGTGTAGCATGGGGACACTGCCTGCGCCTGTAGCATCTACACTGAAGTGCTGCTTATGGAATCACTTAGTACATGGTCAGGTGTCACAAAGAAGTAAACGAAACTACAGGTCATGATTCTTATTGTTGGTACCGTGATGTTTTTTGTTTAGATAGACATCAAAAACAATGTGGTTGACATAGTTAGAACATTTTAGGCTCTTCACATAGTCTTTAATATCATTACTTAAAAAAAACAGATTTTGTAAATAAGTAGCAGCAGGAGATATTGCAGTGCTTGGCTGGATTTTCTTCACTGCCCCACGCTCTGTTTCTCCTTCATATATTCTTGGTTCAAAGATGTGGGGTACCTGAGGAATTTTAGGGCCAACACCCCATGGTAGATCCCAACTGTTGCCGGGTACATTAGACATGAAGACTCATCTAAAATGCTTCCTTCTTAGTGATTTGGACCACAGACACAAAAGCGCTGGCCTCTACACTACTCCCAAGTTTTAAAAATCTATAAGGAGAGAAAAAAGCTATTAAAGTTTTTCCTCCTGAATAGTTATATGAAGAACATGAGTTTCCAGGTAGAAAGTAATTATAAAAATCTATAATTTTTTAAAAAGCCCATTCTCCAATAAGGTTAGCAAAATTGTTTTTGAAAACTGGAAGAAATTATGATTCTCCTGCTTCACTGACAGCCTGGCATTTGTTGAAGATTTCTCAGAATGGTTGATTCCTAATTTTTGGCAATGTTGAGAAACTGTCCAAAGTTTTACTCGGGAAATATAGTTTGTCCTATTAAGCTTTTTAAAGGTAACTTTTGAAGCCTCTTTAGATATTTTTAATCAATTTTCTGGACTCCATGTCATTTGAAGTTATAATTAGAGCCCTATCCCAAAGGTTGTTCTTTGGAAGGACAATGTAATAAATACAGGATTTTTTTTTTTTACCATTTCTTTTTTAGCAATATAGATAAGACCTGAAATGAAAGAAACTTTTTTTAGTTACAAAATAAGCTGAGCGTATAGATTTATAACTGGTGACATCTTTTGTAGGATAGAGGCAGGATTGCTGGATTGTATAATACATTCTTGAAAAATTTTTTTGAGAACCAAATGTTTGTAAAACAAAATACTTGGTTTTTTTAAATGAAGTGAATGTGGTGTTCCATCTTAAGAAAGCTGAATATTAGTACTACATTGGTAAATACCATTCCTGTTGGCGCTGAACCCAGGGTTCAGACATTCCCGTGGAAGGGTGGGGACCTTCACAGGCACAAGGAGAAGCACATGGCACCCTGCCAGCTGCCTCCCAGAATCAGAGATGTCAGACCTTGAACTTCCCTCTCACGGAACTATCGTCTCTGGCTGATTCCTTCCACAGAGCCTTGACCTGAATGTTGGATAGCTTTTGGTCTCTGAATAACACAGGCTAGATGTCCACGGTGTTCTGGAGCAGGGTTATGACAAAAGGGAGCAGAAGGCAGATATGCCACACTTGTGTATGTGGCCACTTGGGTGTGAAGACTCCGCAGCTGCCTTCCACAGGAGCACTGCAAGCTGCCTCTTCTTCCTACTGCTACTCTCACAGGCTAGAGTTGAGTTAGGACTGAAGAGAAAGAAAAAAGAAAAGGAGACTGAGTGAGGTAAAAAAGACACTAGCCATGGGTCGTGTCATGCCTGCATTGATCATTTAAGGTGTCCTAAACTCCTAGGAATCTGCATGGGACTCCTCAGCACGAAAAAGATAGGGAGAATAGAAAACAACTGTGGTTGTATTACAGTGAACATGGTCAGAAAGTGTTCTGATATTTTGGCTTGGCTGGTGCTGCTACAAATAAGTCTACAAATGCCACGGCCAAATCATGAAGGCGGACCTCCCTTCCCTTGCCCAAACCTCCACGGTTTCTGTAAGTAACTCTTAAGCACTTCTAGTGTGAAAATCCGAATTTAGCCTGTGAAAGGTGGGTCAGGGCATGGATTTATAACACATAACAGTGTCTATTTTGTAAATGTCAAGAACCACCTTTGTGAGTTTATAAAGAAACTACAGTAAATCATAGCCAAGGGATCACTATAGTTTCTGGCCAAGTCCAAGTCTAGTGGGCATTTCAGAGTGTTCACAGTAATGCCACAACTGCAATTCATCTTTGTAGAAGAATTATTTTTTAAAATGGCCAGATAAAAAGAATCTATATTTGTGACTCTACCCAATGGTCATAGTTGTTTTTTGACTTTTTAACAATCACAAATGATGTTTATAAATCTTCAACATTTTCAACACAGATTTACTTTACATTTTTAATTGTGCCTCTGGTGTGTGCAGCACTGTGGGGGGGAGGACAATAGAGTGTCGCCAAAGTTGGTCCTGCTAAGGGGTTGCAGTTCCAAACACGTGACAGTTCCTTAGTGGTCACTCTTACCTCTAAATGAGATCCTTCAGTCACACGCGAGGGTACCAAGCATTTGCAGAAAATTAGAATCGCAGCCTCATAACCAACACTCACAGGTCATTCTTGAAGCAGAAATACCAAAGTCAAAAATTCTATCTGGAAAATGTTGGTTTCTTTTTTTTTTAATTTTTCTTACTAATAATGCTGTTTTTATAAAAATCAAAGAAAAAAAACTATATCCTTAAAGAAATCATCTATTTTTTCCAGTTGAAGAAAATAGTTATTATAACTTAATTCATGTATCATCACCCACCCTATTATATAGATAGCATTTAGATGATGGCTCTACTACTGAGTTTAGCCTGCCATCATTTATACTATTTGTGCTTTATTTGAGGTTCTCCTTATTATGAGAAAGAAAGCTGGATCACCATTGGCTTTTGGAAACATTTCATTCTGTTACTGTAATGCAATAGTTGCTAGAGGTAGAAATCCAAAATTTTCTTTGTGGTATGGTGCTAGTGTGAACTGTCATCAATTCATATATAAATCAAGCTGCAACACTATTTTGAAAGATTATGTGAGTGTAGGACCAACTAATGGTATATGTATACATATTCGTTTACCATATGACATTCTAATCAGAGTTTGCAAGGCGCTGGAATTTTGCAGAAAAGATCTTCCATTAGTCTTAGCTGAGGTTTTGAAACAGCCTTTGTTTATGAAGAAATTTTTTAAAAAGTGATATAACCAAAGCAATCTTTATTTTTATTGGAACCCTCCCCCCCTCAAAGGACACTAAACATTGATTAGATAGCCTCACCATAGTTTATTCACAAATAATCCCTATTTGTTTATTTAGGCATTTTCTCTGCTTAAAATTAATTAATATTTTTGCCACCCCTGTTTCTGGCTTTCACGAATTGCAGCCCACAGGCTCGCTGGTGCTGAAAGGGAAGACCTTCTATCCTAAAATGTTCAATTACCTCTTTCAGCCTGGGAAAGGATGGGCAAGAAGATAGTGAGTTTTAGCATAAGAACAATTGAACAGAGTTCTATTTTTAGTCTAACACTTTTGCTCTTCCCCAATTGTAAAATTGATCCTCTTAATCAATACTGTAGAGGGAAAAGGAGGCAATCTCCCAGAGAAGCAGGGTAGAAAATGATGCAATTCAATAGGGCTTGACAGAAGCAACACAATTTTGAAGGAACATAAATTGCGAGAATAGCTCTGTGCACGGTCACTTGTAAATACAAGCAAAGTAAGCAAACAGAATATAAGTGCTTTTCCGTTTTGATTTTAGTCACATTGTCGGTTCTCTCTGTTATCTGGAGTGATTAAGAGTCATCTAATCAAGCATTTACTTCACAGAAAGAGTTTTGTAAGAGGTGATAAGAATTACCTATTTGAATCTACTCATAAAAGTCCAATAAAAACATAGTTCATGTACACACTAAAAGGGGGTATCAGAATGCAAAACACTCAAACACTGAAAACCCATGTCTGTGTTGGCTATTGTACAGTTAGAGCCCAGTGATCCTTTCTGGGGATGTAAGAATATGAAACAATCTACAACTGAGGTTCAGATAGATGAGGTCAGTCTGGAAAAAGCCTAGCCATTGTTAATATAAAGAGAATGGTTTACCTGACATTGGTGTAACCTGGCAGCCAAGGAAAATGTACTGGAGTGTGCATGCATGAACAATGATGACTTCACTGTACTAGTTATTGGGGGTGGTAGACACTGTTGAGTGAGCACGTATACTCTGTGGCCATTGCATTCAAAATGACTGAGTGAATAGAACAACGAACCTGCTTCAAATTTTGCACTAAGCCTGAACATTCTTCTGCAGAAACTATTTGGATGATTCAGAAGGCTTTTGGGGAAGATGCAGTGGAAGTCACCCAGCTTTCCATTCATGAAGAAGGCACAGCAAAGTCGCAGCAAGTTCAAGACCATGTTAACTGTGTTTTTTGACTGGGAAGGTGTTGTCCATCATGAGTACACTCCTCCAGACCAAACAATTAATAAGAAGTACTACCTCAATGTTCTTCATTGGTTGAGAGATACAATATGACCAAAACTGCCACAGCTATGGGCAACCAGTGATTGGCAGCTTCATCATGATAATACACTCACTCATGCATCACATCTTGTGTAGAGTTTTTTGGTGAAAGATCAATCACCCAGGTGATCAGCCCCTCTACAACCATATTTGGTGCCCTCAAACCTCTGGCTTTTTCCCAAAACTAAAATCATCTTTGAAAGGGAAGAGATTTCAGATCATCGATGAGCTTCAGGAAAATATGACAGGGCCACTGATGGCAATTCCAACAAAGGATTTTGCGGTGTTTTGAACAATGGAAGAGATACTGGGAGAACTATGTGAGGTCCCAAGGTGCCTACTCTGAAGAAGACTAAGGTGTCATTGTCCTATGTATAATGTTTCTTTTATCTTCTTCAATAAATGTCTCTATTTTTCATAGTACATGGATGGGTACTTTCTGGATAGAGCCCTCTGTATACTGAGATGTTTGGCAAATTCATTATCCCTTGACTGAAGCGACAATTCAAAATGTTACAAAAAGGTTCGTTAGAGCAAAAGATCACCATGAGAATGTTAGAAGCCTGACAGGGGGCACCAGACAAAATCAGGGCCTGAATGGTGGGCAGAAAAGGAGCTGGGAGGAGATTCCAACGGGGAACAGCAGTAAACCAGATATACTTGGCCATGACCTGACTCAGTCCCCAGACACTGGCCACCTGAAAAGCACTAAGACAGGATGGCTGCTGCTGATGGGGCCAATACACTCAATGGCTGGATGCTAGAAGAGCTTTTCCTTCCTGATTTACAATCAGCAGTAATGATCGGAGAGGCTGATGAAGATTTGCGATAAAGAAAAAGAAAATATTTGTAAATAAGAAAACTACTTGCAGAAGCATCAAGTCTGCAGGGGTAACAGAAGCCGAGGGTTCACTTGGTGGCAGTTCAGGAAAGAATGAGCAGTAGCATCGATGATCAGAAGGGAAAGGAGAATGAGGCAGCTGCAGGAGAGAGACCACTGTGCTGTCTTTGACCCTGTGGTTTGGTTTATGCATGATAACAATCTCTATAAATCCTATTTTTCTGAAGAGTTAGAAAAGACAAAAGGAAAAAGAAAGAAAAGACAAAGGAAGTGGGGAGGCTGAGTGTCTGGTATATGAAGGCTACTAATTCAGTGCATGGAGGTACCTAATTTTGCCTGGTACCTTCAAATTCATATGGTTTAAATACCACTTCCTTGTGGTCCTGGCTCCTTGTGATATACTCACCTGCTTTCTGCAGCCTCCCGTAAGTCTGATGCTGAATATAGTCCATTGGCTTCCTGGCTTTGTCCTTGTTTTTTAAATTTCATCTGATCCACAGCAGAGCCCAGAACCCTATCTCAGAATTCAGCTTAAGTTTGTCCTAGATGAGTAGATTTGTCAGAAAAAATAATATTAGCCAGATAGTTACAATCAGCATTACTAATAAAATGGGTCTGTGAAAGAACTGAGGACAAATGGTTAATGGATTATAATAGTTTTTAGTGGAGAAGGCAAAATTAATTGTGTTTAGCCGTAATCACTGAAAGGAAATCAAATGGTTGTGCTTTTGAGAAAGGCCTTGGAAACTCCCAAACCTAAGAGGCAATGACATATTAGAATTTTTCTGGTACTTTTTGTCTTCATTTGGTTCTGTGTTCAAAGGTGGCACCGTTACAAAAAGGCAGATGGGAGACCGGATAAGGAAGAGTAGGAGGCACTTAGTGGGGTACTGTGAGAGAGGATCATGGTATAGAAATAAAAATATTGACCTCATATTGGAGAATTACATTTATCAGAATGTCCAGTACTTTATGGGCAGAGCTAGAGATTCTGGCATTGGTGATAATACCATAGTTTATGTACTATGGACTTTTTTAAACTTAATTTGTATTGTTTATACTATTACAGATGTCCCCATATTTTCCCTCTTTGTCCACCTACACTCAGCCCTTGCCATCTCCTACAATCAACTAAGGAAGAAAAGATTACGAAAGGAAGAAATGACTTTAGTTTACAGAATTCAAAGACCACAGAGCACCAACCTGTGAGCATCTGGTGTATGGAAAACCAGATGCACCAACTAGACACTCCAGGCTTTCAGGGACACTCTCGGATTACAGCCCACATACTCCCTATACTGTTACTCTGCCCCTGACTTCTCCACACACATGATGGCAGGCAGATATCTTTGTTCTCTGGTCTTCACCATGTGATCAGGTCAAACAAAGTAGTCTTAAAAATTGTTTTATTTATTTATTTATTTTTAGGGAGAGGGGAAGGGACAGAGAAAGAGGGAGAGAAATATCAATGTGTGGTTGCCTTTCATGCACCCCCCCTCCACTGGGGGCCTGGCCCACAACCCAGGCATGTGCTCTGACTGGGAATGAACCAGCAGCCCTTTGGTTCACAGGCCAGCACTCAGTCCACTGAGCCATGCCAGCCAGGGCTAAAATGGTCTTGAGTCCCATCCTGTAGCTACTCAATGATACTTCTCACTTAAGCCTTTCATTTGTCTTAACCAATATCCACCAAGTTTTTTCTGAGTCAGTTTCCTGTGGAATCAACCCTGACCAGTCCCATTCTTGCCATCTAAAACAGAACACTATAGGAGGAAGAGCAGTTATTTTATGGGCTTATCTCCTTTTAGAGAATTCAATTTTAATCTACAAAGCCAGCAAATATTTTGTTGAGAACAACTCAGCTCACTTTTTAAAAAATAAAAATTCTCATAACATAGATGATGTAAGATTCTGCAAGTTTTAATGACCTATGCACTTAAAGGAATCATAAACTATGTGGAAAAGGAAAATACTTGGGAATGAATGACACAGTATTCTCAGAAAACACTGTAATCTCAGCCACCATCCTTAAGTCTAATGAGTTTGGTACTTCTATTTTTTCTTTTCTTTTCTACAATTGAGCTTATGCATTTGATTAAAGAAAATATTTTGTGACATTTCAAAACCTTTCATTCAGACAATATGCTGTAAACACCTATAACAAATTTTATTTTTAAACTGATTCTAAGCAAGTCCCTTCACCTCCCTGCACATTCTTTTCCTCATCTATAAATTGGAAAGGTTCGAATAGCTGGTCTCTAAAGTGTCTTTCAGTTTTAAATGTTATGATTTGATTTGCTTCTCTTTTACGGTACACAATGAGGACAACTATTTTAGTGGCCAGGCACAATAAAAAACCGAATGGTAATGGCAGTGACAAGGTTCTAATTAGGGCTTTTAGATATAAATCCAATTTACATTAAGGTCTTTCTCATGAGCCTTAGTTGGATGGTTGCTTTAAGGACTATTAGTAAGCTTGGGTGACTTCCAAAGCATCTCTATTGGTTGGCTCCAACATTTTTGTTTCAAAGTAGTCATAATCACTCACCATTACAAGTTTATAGTGTAGAAACTCTTCAGCAATAAGGATTTTTAAAAATTGAGAGCAATGAATATATTTTGCATAGGGTTACATAATTTTTGAGCCAAAAAGAATCCTGGAAAAGTTATGCAGACTTACTGGAATGGGAACAATGCTAAGAATAAGGTAATATATGGATCTGATTCATTAATTAGAAGATTTAGTATGGAGAATTTTCTAGAAGAAAGAAATATTTGGAGACCGAATAATCAAAATAAATCTGTTTCCGAGATAAAAGCAGTTTCCCTATTATTCCTGCCAGGTGTCATCTAGAAAAATAGATAGCAAAACAGAAGACAACTTGGAAAATTGTACAGATTAATATTTAAAAAAAATATATTCTGTGAGCACTAGGTCTGAAAAATCCCATTGCTAACAATGGGCATTGTATGCAAATAAATTTGGGAAACACTGGTTTAAACAAAATTGTTATATATTACAACTTTAAACTATTTAGTAGCCCTAATATTATTGAGTTATATATACTGTTAGTTTCCAGGAGAAGGATATAGCACACAGCATCTTTAAATAAACTTATAGATCAGGGAATCTTTAAGAATTTTGATACAGAAAGATTGTCAGTATAAATTTAAAATAATTTTATTGAATTTATTGTGGTGACATCGGTTAATAAAATTACATATGTTTCAGTGTACAATTCTATAGTAAATCATTTACATACTGTACTGTGTGCTCACCACCTCAAGTCAAGACTCCTTCCATCACCATTTACCCCGCTTAGCCCCTTCGACCTCCTCCCAGCCCCCTTTCCCTTGAATAACCAGCATACTGTTGTCTGTGTCTATGAGTTTTTTCTGTGCTTAATCCCTTCACCTTTTTAATCCAGCCCCCTAACCATCCCTTCCCTCTGAGAGATGTCTGTCCATTCTCTGTATCTATGAGTCTGTTTCTATTTCATTTGTTAGTTTATTTTGTTCATGAGATGCCACATATAAGTGAGATCATATGGAACTTGTCTTTCTCTGGTGTATTTTACTTAGCCTAGTACTGTCCAGGTTCATCCATGCTGTTGCAAAAGGTAATATTTTCTTCTTTTTTAAAGCTGAATAGTATTCTATTGTGTAAATGAACCAGATCTTTTTTTATCCACTCATGTACTGATGGGCACTGGGGCTGCTTCCAAATCTTGGCTATTGTAAATAACTTTGCAATTAACATAGGGGTGCCTGTATTCATTTGAATTAGAGTTTTGGTTTTCTTTTAATATATTCCCAGAAATGGGATTGCTGGGTGATAAAGTGGTCCCATTTTTAATTTTTTGAGGTAACTCCATACTGCTTTCCACAGTGGCTGCACCAGTCTGCATTCTCACCAACAGGGCACAAGTTTTCCCTTTTCTCCACAGCCTCACCAGCACTTGTTGTTTGTTGATTTATTAATGATGGCCATTCTGTCAGGTGTGAGGTGATATCTCATTGTGGTATTAATTTGCATTTCTCTGATAATTAGTGATGTTGAGCATATTTTCATATTAGCTGTTTTTGGAGAAGTACTTATTCAGATCCTTTGCCTACTTTTAAACTGGTGTTGAGTTTTATAAGTCCTTTATAAATTTTGGTTATTAACCCCTTATCAGATGTATGATTGGTGAATGTGTTCTCCCATTCAGTGGGTTTCCTTTCCATTTTTTGATCATTTCCTTTGCTATGCAAAAACTTTTTAGTTTGATATAGTCCCATTTGTTTATTTTTTCCTTTGTTTTCCTTGCCAGGTTTGATATATTAGAAAAAATATTGCTACAAGAAATGTCCAAGAAATTACTGCCTATGTTTTCTAGTATTTTTCTGGTTTTCAGTCTAACATTTAAGTCCTTAATCCATTTTAAGTTTATTCTTGCATATGGTATAAAAAGGTGGTCTAATTTCATTAGTTTTGTATGTATCTCTCCAATATTCCCAACACCACTTATTAAATAGCCTATCTTTACCCCATTGTATCAATATGTTTGTGCCTCCTTTGTTAAATATTAATTAACCACAAAGATGTGGGTTTATTTCTGGGCTCTCTTTTGTTCTATTAAT